>OX104066.1:4142267-4205903 GCA_944474145.2 Dicrocoelium dendriticum | reverse complement strand
GTACCACACGCTATTTCGAAAATGAACCACGCTAAAAGCTTGGTACGATACGCTAATATGCCTGTAAAAAGGTATAGAATTACACATGCACAATAGAACTCGTTTACTTTGGTCTGTGCTAAGATCATCCACTCCGGAAGACGCATTTCCCCGAATTCACTTTGTACAAAGGTATTACTTATGCTGCTCAAGACGATCCTCGTTTTTGAGGTTCTTTCCCATTTCCGTGACAGCCGATTGCCAGAAATTCAATCACATGTTAATTACCTCACTGTGAAAATAAGTTTCCTAGAGCGGCAGGTATATAGACTTGGTGAATTGGGATGTTATGTCTGTTCTTATACGCCCGAATAACGTTTATACGATTCAGTTTGGCGAGTTGTGTGACAAGGCACCGGCCGAACCGTTATGACTTAGGTGTCACGATATCAGTTCGCATGTTCGATATGAAAAAATATACGCTAATTCACTGATTATGTAGTTGGAAAATAAACATTTTGAATTACTCCCAAGACACCAACTAGCCTACATGAAGGAGTTGTGCTTAGAGTATTGAGTGGCACGCCTGATACTCCATTTGTATGGACGAGTTTGGAAACGCATTTAGTGCTTTTCTGCCGTCAGCTCCCATTACTGAAAGTCAGGCAGTAGCACTTTCACAGCTGACGGTGCATTCTTCGCGGCACATTAGGAAAGCATCAATACTATACTACATGTGAGAAGGCGCATCTCACTTATCACGAGTTTGAAACACCACGATATGCTTGCGCTAGAAGAACGCACTCTTTGTTGCGATGCCAGACAACTTAGCTTAAAAGCTCTGCACGGCCATAGCACAACAGCCGGGCTAGACAAACTATTCACCCCCGGGGTTCAGGTTGCAGCAACCATTTCAATTTTGATGAGTAGCAGTGAGGATTTTGGTGTAATTCAGCTAATTCAGCATTGTCACTCCCCATCAGAAGGCTTAGGCTAGTCTGGAAAAGCACCGGACGCCGTCGTTTTGACCTACTGCTCTCGTCAGTTGTGCGACTCCCATCAGACCCCTGCCGGATCCCGCCCCCATGACCTCAGGATGCCGGCAACTAGTGCCACTTTGCTATTGGTGGCAGCCGCGAACCTGATTGATTGACAGTTAACTATGGTAGAATGCGGCTCATCTTCCGCTGCCATGCCAGTTACGAACCGTGCAGAGGACAATGGCTAGCGTCACGAGCTAGGAATTTCCGCATAGCTCCCATGTACCACTTAGGACTTAGAAACTATACAGACAGGTTTTGTAGTACTCAAGAGTAGTAGTACTATAAAACCTGTCCGTGTAGCTTCTATGTCCTAGGGTACATGAGCGCTATGCGGAAAGGCCTAGCTCGTGATGCTAGCCATTGTCCTCTTCACAGTTCGTAACTGGCATGGCAGCGGAAGTTGAGCCGCGTTCTACCATAGTTAAGTGTCAATCAGGCAGGTCCGCGGCTGTCACCCATGTCGAAGTGGCACTAGCTGCTGGCATCCTGAGGTCATGGGGGCGGGACCCGCCAGAGGTCCGCTGGAAGGCGCACCACTGAAGAGACCCAGATGTCGAAACGCCGGCGTCTGGTGTTTTTCCAGACTAGCCTACGTCTGCTGATTGGGAGTGACAGTGATGAATTTTATCATCACGCCTGATGGAACATACAACGACGCACCAGGTGAAATCGGTGAAGCTTTCAGTGCTTATTTTGCCGAACCAATGCTCAATGAATCATCAGACACACCAGCACTTATCAAGCCGCACAACAATGAAAATCTATGCATAGTGAGGTTCAATATATCGAAAGTCACTGGTCAAGACTTTTGCTTATGCGCCTCGAAGTGCGCAGGCCCTGATGGGATACTCCCACGTTTAATAAAAAGCAGTGGTAGTGACTTTCTTCTGCTTTTGCTCAACTTCTTTACACCCTCTTTTAACAACGGAGTATACCCAACGCAATGGAAAACTTCTGTCGTTAACCCAAAACAAGAAAAATGGCGCTACCCACGAGGTTCAAGACGTTCGTCCCAACAAGCACACACATTGTATTTAGAATAATGAAAAGGATAGTAAAACAGGAAGTATTTGTATTATTGTTCAAGGCTAACTTCATCAGCGATTCGTAATACGGTTTCATGCAACGTCCATCCTGCACAACATGCCAGACTGAGCTTTTAAACCACACAACGGCTGCCCTAGACAACGGAAACTTTGTTGTAATCCAGTTCCTAGATATGCAAAATGCCTTTGATAGAGTGCCTCACAGAAAGTTACTGAACAAACTGAATGCTATGTGCATTGCAGAATTGATGTTTTCTTGGCTGTCTTCATATCTAATTCGTAGACAGCTGGTGGTGCGCCTCGACGACCATTTCTCTAAACCGAAAGCAATCACCAGTGGAGTGATTCAAGGGAGTCTTCTTGGTCCTCTTCTTGTCCCAATATATACTAAAGCTATATTCCAAAGAAGAAATGGTCTTACAGTCATCTTTGCTGATGACATTTAAGCCGTCTACTCACAACCACGTGCAAATACCCAGGAAGCCGTAAGTCTCATTCAGGATGAACTATCTGCCCTTGACTCCTGGTGCCAACTGTGGCAAATGTCATTTGACGTGGACAAGTAGAATACTTTGTCGTAGGACTGCCAAGTACCGCCAGACCGTTTATCACTCCAAGGCGCATATATCTCGCAGTACAGGGCAGTTCGCGACTTGGGCATGCGATATGCAGTCACTTTTAACTTTCTGAAATTTGTGACTTACAAGTTTCGAAAACTATGAAGACCATGGATTACATCTGTCACCATTTTTACCTCTCGAAATCTTGCATATTGCTTTGCAAAACTTATCTATTGCCGTGTATGAAATACTGTTCAGTGGTCCAGTCTAATCTGCGAAAATCTGAGCAGCATACTCTTGAGAGGGTCCAGAGACGCTTCACAAAAATATATGTGAATATTCCTCAAAGTTGACATACAACAAGCGATGTGATATACTTGCATTTGACCCAATTTGGCTTCGGAGAAGGAAGCTGAAGCCGTTTTAATTTAAGGAATCATAAATTGTCAAATTCACAGTCATAAGAACGGTGTTCACGTATCTCTAAACAGCAGATATCCAATCCGTACCAAAGCGATAAAGATCATGGTTTCAACATTTATTACGAGAAGCAGAGAACTTTTCTTTCTATGCCAGTGCTCAAAGATTTGGAACAAACTTCCAAGTGATGTCAGAAAACGCCATACACTTTGGTATGTTAAGCTTGTGATTAGTAAGCAGTTAACCGTTTGAAACGTAATTACTGTGTTCGGGACATCACAGTCCCTATATAAAGTATTCCAAAACGGTAACGACGGTGCCTGAATAAATTTTCTGAACAAGATCACATGACATTTCGAACAACGGCCCCTTTCAGTATATACATTTGTCCTTGGCCCAAGCAGCTGTCATGTGATAGTAAAGAATCCTGGTACAATGACAAGAAAAGCTAACAGAACAATTCTGATTACTTTGTGTTACCTACTTTAAAATTGTACCCATGTTTATTTCTGAAAAGTATTGACGCAATGTCATGGAAAGGTGTACCATTATTCGGTCTGTTCTTTCTTTGGGAACAGCTACTCGAATCGTCGAGGAATATAAAATTTATCCTGTGTTTTTATAGAACCTTATTTTGAGGCTATGGGATACTCCCTTAAAGGCGGATGAGAGACTAAACTATTAATCGGAGCCTAGGCTCGTGTCCAGACATTTGCCTCTCAGTTCTCCTGCTGACTTGATCAATCCTCTCTCCACTTCCGCGGTCTCAAATGCTCATTCTAGCACCCAGCTCGTCAAGGACACCGCCTTCGACTCGCGGAGGCTCAACGGTTGGCGCGGGAGTGAAAACCTGTCAATAACGAATCAAAGTTTCTACTTTGCAACATGTTCTCCTACCGGACTACCTCTCTCGGGAAGAGTACAGCATGCGGCTCTATGCCATGTGCACCAGCCTATTCCCTCGCAAATGGGGCGGACAAAATGTAGAAAAGTACTGCCAAACCGTCAGTAGCAATTCAGTGAGCAACTCCCCCTCATAAGATTGTCTTTCATCCAGAAGAAGTCAACCTTCGCCAATATGGTAGTGGACCGCTCAAGGAAACTGACGATGCTGAACACCTCTCCTTTGGACTGTGGATAGTTCATTTTTATTTCCTTGCAATCAGAAGAGAAGTTCACTGTGTTAGGTTTGCCTTATAGTTGGAAAGTATGCACCCACCAGCTTCCGCATGCGAGTTACGGACCCAACTGAACGAAGTCATTAAAGCATCCCTAAAACCTTACCGGCGTTTGGAGCTTCTGAAGACCTTACTGCTTCTAAAGCATTTTCATAAACTCAGCTCAGCCGTTGTTCACAAAAAAATGCTAAAACGTATAGACGAGCTTGTGCGAGCCCACGTGAGGAAATGGCTCCGGTGGCCCATCGACACATATCTGGCTTATTTCCAAACCGCTTTCGGGGACATTGGTATCGGTAAAGCTTGCTTATCCCCCAATATTTCATTGTTATGGAAGGGCCAATTAGAAAGACATCTTACTAATGCACACGCAGTTACTAGCTAGGCCATCCGTGATCCCGCAGCTGGTTCCGTTCGTCGTTTAGCGAGCTTCACTGTTAGCATCGGCGGTCGATTGTTGACGGATAAAGTATCAACCGCGGAGGCATGGAAAGATGCCTTACTTTCCTCAGCAGATGAGTGACAGCTGCGGTGAATGGTCACCACATCCGCTTAGAGCTAGCGAGCTTGTTTAGCAATCTTGCGGCGCAACATCGAATCTACGTAGGTCTAGGCGAACTCGCGGTATAATCAGTCCACGTAGGACTGGTGGTCGGGCGGCGGTGAAGCGCTGTTACGGCGTACAGCTGACACATTTGCTTTGTTGCCACACTCGAAGCACATCATTGGCTGCGAAATCCGACCAGGATTTTCTCTGAACCCACTTTCCGAGGAATACAGCGTCGAGGTAAGTTACTCCCTAGAAAAGTACGACGCGCATGGATACAACCGCCTGAGAACCAATCCCAGCTATTATGTCAAGGTAGCTGTGGATAACGGGAGACCCTGTTTCATGTCCTACAATCACGAGGCATAAACCATAATTGGGTCAGTGTCATCGTTGAGCAAGTAGCCAAAAAGCCCCGCAACCAACCAGTCAACCTCGTTCTCGAAGCAAGAATTCTGACAGCAACCGCATTCATCAAGCCGGCTTTACTCGCAGTAAAGAAATCATCAGGACACGTTATGGATGTCGAAATTCGTGATGCCTAACAGATGGTGCGTACGCACCAGCTCAAACTACACAAATATGGCTCAAATAAGGCATCGGTGATCTCAAATTACATAAGCGCCCAATTCCCCGAAACACGAGAGATTTAACACCATCCGATTATCTTCAACAATCGGGCAGTGATATATCCGATTTCGGTGAAATACTTAACGACTCTCGGCTTCACAAAACTCGAAATCTCAGATATCTGCTTCTCCACCATCTGATTATCACTGAAGTTATATGATACGTATACGAGGGGAACTTCCTCGCAGTACGAATAAAACGATCCCCACAACCAGCCATCTTAAACAACCAGTGTCAGATTACGTCAACACATGGTAACGACGGAAGGGGTTTAGCCCAAAAGGTTGGAAGTCTACTTAACCCTTTGTGTCCTGGAGGCACTTAAAACTACCACTATTTTAAACTGAAATATTGCTTAAATGCTAGTGTTATTCCTGATGGTACTCGCGAAGGTACGTACAATATCCTTCCATCAACAATCAGATAAGGGCCAGAACTCTAATGCTTCGCACTATAGTGTGTGGAGTCAACTTTTGTGCTTCAAGTCGGGTGTGGTCTACAATTGATTTCAGAGCACTGAGTTGTTGCTCTAGTTGCTAAATTTAGTTGGTTTTATTGCATCTTGCCAGTCCGATTAATATTTCTTCGTTTTTGTAGTGGATATATCGTGATTCTATATATTTATTTTACAATTTTAAGCGTAGTCCGTATTAGAGTGAGCCAACTTATATGTTGGTACTAGAAAGTACCGCCTGCTCACTAGTGTAATATTAACAGTTATAACGTTCATAGCCGTAACGATGGGGTGGTGCGGAAAATTTAGTGATGTGAACAAGTTATTCTCGTGAAAGAAAAGAGCTGATCCTGAGTATCGATCTACAGATCAAGGACTTGTGTTCTTTCAGTAGAAAAACAATAAGTGTTTTCATCTGTTGTCCAATTACCGTGCAAGTGAAGCAATTATTGTGGGGCGTTAAGAGCGGACCGGAAAAATGGCCGACATAGTGGCACCCAAGGTAGTACGAGATTACAATTCAGGTACGGGCGGAGTGGATAAAGCACATATGCTGCGCTCAATACATGATTATGATCGGAAATCAATCGAAGGTAGCACAAACTGTTTTTCCAATTGTGTAACTGGACCTAAATCGATGCACAAGTGTTGTATAAGAACATGCATCATGTGATCACAATTCTGGAATTTAGAAGAAACTTGTCAATGGACCTTGACGTTATCGGAAGCATACCGGTGAAAAAAGTGGTCATCCTTCAATCTATACAACGTCATCACCAAACGAACCAAAGGGACGATTAAAAAACGAGTGTTCTGTGCCTAAAGACATCAAGAGACAGAATCTTGGCGCTCACTGGCCAACATTTGTTGCAGAAAGGGGGAGATGGGAAATGGGTTCCATACAAAAAAATTCTACTTAGACCACCTACAAAATGTTCTTTTTGTGAGGTTTTGTGCGGTAGCAACAAAAAGAATTACCTTCAAAAATAGCATTTACAGTATTGTAACTTCATGTTTACAATGTTTATAACCGAGGTTCCTGTCGATACTTACATTACATAACTTAGATTAAAAATAAACATGAAATCTTTATAAAATCTTAAATTCTTTCTTTTTACATTTTTTACTAACCAAAGTCTACATTATCACAAAGCAATAATGCAAGTTATATATGAATTAATTCAGGATTTAAAAGCTTACAACTAATGATTGTTATTTTGCAGGGGCAATCGCCCCTTTTCGGCAAATTCCTGTAAAACTCCGCTCTGGTGCCACGCATGCAAGTTGCCTAAAATGTTATGTTCCGAGTGTCGATTACAATGAGATATGAACGGTTGTTAACTGGGCCAGTGAAGTCCACATGCACGCGAGACCAGGGCGTTGTTGTTTTCGGCCACCGTAAACGCGCTAAACGATTTGGTGCTCGTTGCGCTACAGAACATTGTTTGCACAAATTAAACAAATACACGATACCATCGTCCATTTTTAGCCACTAGACATCAAAGGGCTGGCTAGTGATTTAGTGCGGATGGTTCCTGGACACCATCTGTAAAGTTGGATGAGAATGGGTCGTTGTAAAGATGTGGGGACAACCACCTGTTCAGCGAAATGCAAGCGTGAATCAACGATGAATAAACTGTTCTGGCACCGACGATAAGGGACAAATTCGGAATCGGACACTTGTGATTGTCAACCTACTTTTACGGGCTCCATCACTTTACGAAGTATGGCATCCTGCGTTGTGTGCTGTTATATCGATTTTAGCGCGGCTAGTAAGCATTTCGCAGTCTCGGGAATTATCAGATTGCTCAGCTGGTTCACTTTAATACTAGCTATCACTGCCTCGTTTTTGTCTGCTGGATGATCTGCAATTAACCGAGACAAGATATCGGCTTACCCAAAATCGCTTGTCGATTGGTAGTGGATGCTAAAATCCTATGTCAGTAAAAATAGAGACCATCGCTGTAAACGGCCGTTGGTGGTTGCCGGGATACCTCTATATGAGCCGAATATGGTCAGCAATGCTTTATGATCTGTAACTAACTTGAAACGTCAAGCGTGTAGCATTTTGTGAACCCTATTTACAGCAAATATGATATCTAAGTCTTCATTTTTCACCTAAGAGTAACTTTTCTTTGCTGTTGATAATGACTGAGCTAACGCGGATAACTGCTTTCTCAGAGCTGTCTGGGAAAATGTGGGCTAACACAACTCTGATGCCATAGTTGCTTTTATGCGCAACTACCACAATCGGAACTTTACGATCAAAATGTGTAGGAAGGAGATCAGAAGTCAATGGATTATTTCTCCGATCAACCGCTCTGTGTCACGCAGTCGACCAGTTCCAGTTGATCTCTTGCACGAGTACTGCGTTCAGAGGAGCTCGCAGTTGATGCATTTCCAACTGTCTGGCGTATAAAAAAGTGCCATAATAGAATGATCCGCATGACGGACTGGGCTGAGCCTTCATGGCCCATAATACATGTTCAAAAACAGCTCTACAATGAACAAAACATATGATATACAGGTGATGGCTCATATGCTACTATGCCACACCGGCACACGGCCAGTTATTGCATGGAAGTGCGAGCGAAACCTTTCGAGGGAATACCTTGCATGGAAGCAGGTCCCCTGGGGATGGTTCCACGAGTGGCCGTATTAATTTAACTGGACATCTGTTTAAATTTGCTTACGTTACTGTTCCTGCTTTTTATTTTCTTTAATGCCTTAATCCTGCCAATTAGTTTAGTACCTGATTTTGGATCCATTGTAAAAAGCGTGAACAAATTGATTATATTTTTGCGATCTTGTTGTACACATTGATCAGACCACATAGTTGGACTGCACCTCGAAACACCGAGGAATATAACATTTATCATTTATCATTTATCATTTACAGTAGTGACCAGCCATTTCAAGGAAAGCGCTTAGGGTAATGACGTCCGTTGGTCCTGGCATGTTAGTGATAGCTGAGATCCTCCCTGGATCGGGAAGTAGTCCGTTCTGATCGATGATATACCCCAGGTGGTTAGGCTCTGGCAAGCAATAAGTGCACTTCTCTGATCACAGAGGTAATCAGTAGACCTTTATTCGTTCCAAGACATGGTCGAGGCTCAATGACAGCTCCTCTGGATTTGCTCCCACAACTAAGACATGATCTACGGAAGCTGCAACACCGTCTATGCCCGTGAGCAATGTATCCATTAGGTGCGAAAAGATGGCTGGCGTTGTTTTAATTCCGGACGGTAATCGGTTACACTGAAACAGCTCACAATGTGTGTTGATTGTTAACAGTTCCTTTGAGTCAGCCGTAACACCTAACTGTAGATATGCTTCCGCGATATCCAGGTTGGTAAACAATCTACCATCTGAAATGTTCGCAACAAATATCTTCTGGAATTGGTAGTGGATAGTTGTGCGCCTGAAGGTCCTTATTAAGACCTTTTGAAAAACCTGCACGTACACGGGTGGAGCCGTTAGCCTTTCGTGCTACCACAATGGAAGCAGCCAAGTCAAATTAATCGACCGGTTGTATGACATTTGCTATTTGTAGGCGATTAAGGTCTTGCGCAACACTGCTTAGGGCAGAATACGGTACTGGAGGTTTTGGACTACAAACGGGTTTAGCATCTGTTCTCAACAGTTACTGGGCTTACATTGTGGTAAAAAGTCCGAGGCCGTCCTGAGAAACTATTGCGTGTCGTTAAAACAACCGCCGTGCAATCGTCTGCTGGAGCCAAGCATCGATAATTACGGGTGGAATGCTGATACCCAGTGTCAGTTTAACTACATTAGCAAAAGGGATACTTCAAACATTGAACGTATCCAACCGGTCAATACCAAAATGTTTAATCCTGGCTGATTAGTAAGGTAACATATAGACTCAAACGTTTGCTCATTGTATGTTGCCACATAACATAACTCGCCAACCAATCCGCGAGTAATTCCTGATGCACTGAGAGCATTTGGTTAACTGTGTAAAATTGGAGGACGTTCGATGGCTTCTGATGTGTATTCTGTCAGCATGCTTGACGGCTAGTCTTAACAGACACGTGCGCACAACCCCAGACACACATACAAAGCGCCTAATTTTCTGCTTCCTTATTGGTTCATCCTTCTCCTTTCGACACCTTAATGTATTCACGTAGTTAGACAATTACCAGATTACAGTAGTTCGTTAACCGGATCGACCTCTTAATTCGGCTCGTGCATTTGACTTTTCATACAAACAGCTTCCCAAATGGATTGTGAAAAGATGGCAATATCCGATCCAGTGTCTACCTGAAGAGTTGCGCGCAACGCATCAACACTCATTGTCAGTTAGCGCCAGTTGGAAATCGCGCTGACTTGATAAGAAGTAACAATGCTTCCGATAGCCTTTTCTGTGGTGGCTTGGAAAATCGTTTGTTAGCAGTGTCAGTTATAGTCGGGTTGTGTTGCTCGCGGAAATAATCATTGTACCCGTATCATTGATATTGGTTACACCAAAGTCGACCAAAATGGTGCTGTCATGCGTAGTACCATGCGTCACATTTCCAAAGTGCTGTAGGTGGCTTTTTGGACTGCATCTGGTGTGATCTGACCGGTCTAACATCCACCATGTTGACCTGATGCCGTTCCACCGTACTGTAAGTATGCTTCAGGTTAAGCTGGCGTTGACATTCCTCGGCCATTTTATGCAACGTGATCTTGGGGTTTTGCTCCAGCTTGGTGAGAAGTCATGTGCGAATGGCCGCTTCTGACTGACTGACTAAAGATCACAAATGAACATCAGACACTTGAACACTGTTTTTGTTGTGGATGAAAGTTTACCTCTTTCGTACTCGCGACTGACAATATATGCGTAGGTAAAGCCGTCATCTATGAAGTGTGTGACTAGTTTTAAAAAGTGACAGCGTGTTTTGCAGTGTGAAGAACGTTCACCAGAAATCTGAATGCGACACTGAAGTTTGTCATCGAATGAAAAATCACGTGGGTGTTTTGGAAAGATGTAATTTATAAAACGGTCGTGTTTCGTGGCCCCAACTTCCGAAGCAGTATTTGTGATCAACATGCGTCCTTCTTGTCCACGAACTCAACACGAGATATTTCATCACAACGTTTGACCTAGGAAATGCAGTTAAAACTAGATGAAACATCATGTTGGAAAAACTGAATGGTGTACACAATTGACTTCACATTGGTTTGTTCAACATGCGGTGCCTTGTCCTTAGAAATAATCGAGAGGGCACGAGTCAGAGTATCAAGTAGACGCAGCTGAGCGGTTTCGAACTGCGTCTGTTCCAGTTGTATAAGAGCACGGAGATTGCTTGCTGGGATTGTCACTTCCCATACCGCTTCCGTCACCAGTGGATATAAACTGCTACCCCATGTAGGTGGATAAAATACGGGATAGTGGATAGGACCTGGGAGTGTTGATATAACGAGGTCAAGAGTCAAGGCTCAATCATGTGTCTCATAAGGACTATTAAACGGCTCACTAGTGACTGACTTACCGATGGTTGGTTGGGCGGTGGCACAATCTGATTGGATCGGAGGAAGCTATGCATCGGGTCATGTGCAGCACTTGGACTAGGCTTCCGTATAAGACAGTGTGCAGTATTTAAGTTAAACTAGTCGCACAACAATGAAGTGCCTGTTTGAACGCACCATATTACCCGCGTTAACACAAAAGCGCAGCCATCTACAACGATTTCTTTGTGTTCGGTGAGCACATTATTTTTCTGCTTCTTGTCATCACTCCATCAATGTAATACAAACCAAGTTATGCAGCTGGCGTAATACGTCGGCCAGTCGTTTTTAAAATATGGGCAGTGTGAGCGTAGAACTGACAACGGTTAAAAGCATGTTTCATAGTTGCTATCTGCCAAGGGAAAAAATAGTTCTGGAGGCATTAAAACCGACTCTAATGGGTTGCCTGCTCACGACCCCTCAAATATGTGTTGCTATTGAGTCTCAGATAGTGGGAAGCACGATCGGGGCTTTTCAAAATCTGGTACGCCAGAATGACATCGTCCTGCTGCCAGCTATATATTCCACTGCACACCCTTATATTTTTCAGTCGCAAATCTTACTTTTGTTTGCCTCTCGCTCTGCGGTATGCATTACAGACAGCTCGAGTTTTAACCTGGGTTGCCGGGCCTGACTCGCGTAAGCTACATGGGTCTCACATTAGCATTGAACATTTGGTAGAAGGTGGATGGATTAAACCTTCCAAACTCCCCCTAAACAAACCAAAATCTTGCTTCCCAGTTTTGGCCGCCGTCAAAGACTACGCCGAACAGGTGCGGTCGTCTTGCATCACCACCCCAACGTCGCGCTCCTTTGAGGCGGTTTTCAACAAATTGCCTCCAAGCTTACATGCGTAAGTGCGCTTGTGACGTACATGCTCAGCTTTGTAGTTGTCCGTGCTGAACAAATCTAAATTAGCATTTGACCATGGAAACGCGCGGTCTATGTCTCGCTGCAGTATATCATGACCTGCTTAACAGCCAATTGTGCGCCAAGGTTTGGTGTCAATAATAAAAGCCGAAATTTGTGCATTGACTTCCCTGTACCAGTCTAAATAACATAATGCGAAGACTGCTAATGCGAAATGGAACCATTCCTTGTTGACTGATCATACACAAACGAACAACATAACTAGGAATCACACGACCGGAAAAGTCGAAGTTTTGTAACTGGTCACAAAGTGAACTAGCGTAGACGCTAAAACAACAGATTAATCGGATTGACCCTACATGTCTTGAACCCCAAGGAAGCTTTAGGGTCAGCTGCTCACTGCATTTTGTGCCTACCAGCCGCTTTGGTTACGTTGATCTATGCATTCAATCTATGGTCAAACTAATTCTATGTCTAATCAGTTTGGATTAATAGGTGTACGAACGAAATGCGGCACAAGGTCTCAATATTCGGAATCGTTATCAGCCGGATATTAGCTCGAGGCTTAGTGTTTGCTATCAGGTAATTTATGTCTGCGGACTGAAAGTGTCACGTGCAACAGTGTGGAGGGTTTCCCGGTTTGTCTGAGTCCGCTGTGCAAAATTCTAACAAATATTATTGTTTCCTTGTAAACTTAGGCGAGGATAAGAGCCTGGACACCAATCCGCATGAGTCAGTGAACTGACCATGTGCTAGACCCGCTGCATTTAGGGTGTATATTTAATCGAAAGCATTGGCTGAGGACCCGAGTCCCTCTCTTGTTAGGTGTAGGCGCCCTGCCAGTATCCTAGTCCATCCTCTTCGGAGGTTAGGAAGTGGTCGATGGCTTTCTTCCCGTAAAACCTAGCCACAGGAGGCAAGGGTTCCACAGGTTATAAGTTCACCGCTCGATGGGCGTAGAGCACTAGGGCTACACGTTATCTCTAACAGTAAGTGGGCACCCTCGGGTGCTCAGTAGTTTGCTACTGCCCGCCTCAAGCCAAGCAGTCCTTGGTCGAATACATACAAACCAGCCAAACCTTTCTGCGCCTGGCAGTGGTCACAGGTGCGTATCTAACTACGGTAGTAAAACACAAAGGAGTTTTTATAGCATTATAAAGACTGTGTGTGATCGACCCTAAGCAGACCCCAATCTGTCTCTGCGATCCCCTTCCCGAGTTGGATCTGCTCCCCTCTGCCTTGTGGATCAGACTATTGAGCCAAAAACACCGGTTGGAATCCGTCAAGAAAACCTCCGAAAAACAACAACTAGCACGCGTGCGATGGCCAACCAATGTAATCGTATGCCTGCGCGCAAAACACTCGACATCGGGTGCTGGAACGTGTACACACTACTGGACCAAAATTCGAGTGAGCGCCCCAAGCGACGCCATGGGCTGGTCACGGTGAAACTGGAGCGCTACAGCGTCGAAAGTGCGGCGCCCAACGGGACCCGGATCGCTGAGAAAGGTAAGTTTCATGAAGTTGGTGCTGGCTATATGTTCTACTGGGCGGGACAGGACACCTCAGCATCACATGAACATGGGGTCGGATTTGCACCGTCGATAGTCTCCATGACCAGCTGGTGGATGAGCCGACAGGTATCAGAGCGCGAATGATGAGTGTTCGCCTACGACTCGGAAGAGGCAAGATTGCCACTTTTATACATAGGTACTGCCGATCATGTGTTATCCTGATTACACGCATGATCAATTCTACACTCAGCTATCCTCCGTGATACGGTCTGTGCCGAGGAGCGACCGGCTATTTCTGCTGGATGATTTCAACGTGCGCATTGGGCCTGATGCCTAGGTGTGGAAATATGTCGTCCGTCCACAAGGTATTAGTTCAATGAAAACGAACGGAGACAGGCTGCTCTCACTGTGTGCCTCTCACGGCCTGCCGATCACGAACACTCGGCTTGCACTGAGCGCGTGTGATTTAGCAACTTGATCAGACAAATCAGTTATACTCCCTCGCACTATCCAGCCATATACCGTTTGATTTATTTACTTAACGCAACCCTTATACTTACCTCCAGTTCAGCTTTCGTTCTAAAACTTAGCTAATCATAAAACGCAGCACTATACATAGGTAACGAGATATTGTCTCAAAGCTCGCATAGATTATTTAAAGTGTGACGTGACCTATCACCACTTCTCGGGATTAGGAGCTACTGTTTGACCGAATGCCGCTGCAGCCAAACGTTGAAAACCATTTATCTGGTTACGGTGATTTTGAATTCGTGTGAAATTGGTTGGACCAATTAGTTGCCAGTCCTTGATTCTTGGTCTTATCCCTTCATCGAGTAAATTACTCAGCTTCCACCAAGCTAACATTTTAACCTATCATTAATTTTCAAGTGCTTACTGGAACTGTCTGTACACAAAGAAGGGTGTGTAAATATTCAGAAATTCCTTTTCCTTCATTTCATTCGTCTGTATCAGCAATATAATTATTTGTTAATTAACTTGGAACTCCTACTCATGTTTATCTTTAACATATGGTGTCATAGATGAAGTGTAGTCTTCCATCGAGAGACCTAAGTCGCTCACTAATCAACACATGTGACTTTTTCTAAGTTTGGACAACAGCAGTGATCAGTACAATGAACAATGAACAATGAATTTATACGGGTTAAGAAGCGTTGCTTTACAAGCCCCGTTGGATAGTTGGTGGGGATATCAACATAACAATTATGATGAAAAGGATAGTAAAATAGTTAATACTTTAAATACGAAGATAAGGACTTATCCTTTGCTTCGCTGCAGTCCTGCGATCCACTTAGATTCACAACACCCACAGTTAACAACAAATAATTCCAGGGTAAACTCCAGGTGTAGGATGGAGACATAGTGTTAAGTAACAAAGTGTAAGTGGATGAGTGCATCGTCCAACCGTCTTTTAAATATTGTTAGTGTCGGTGCAGAGACGACCGATTCTGGTAGAGCATTCCACGGGTGACAGACACGGATGGAAAAGAAATTTCTGCGGCACTCCAGATGACTGTATTGTTCTGCGAGTTTTAATGAGTGGCCCCTCAGGTTTATATTGCTGCTGAGTTGCAGTAAAGGGCGGCACACATGATGTGGGTCTCGCAGAATCAAGTATGTCATAATCAGGTCGCCTCGTAGCCTGCGATAGCTTCCACTGAACAATCCTAGTCGTCGCAGCCTCTCCTGGTAGGACAGATTGCGCATTCCAATTACGTTCTTAGATGCCCGGCGTTGAGGCTGCTCCAGTGCGTTAAGGTCGTGTTTCAGCCATGGATGCCAGGCTTGAATTGCGTATTCGACGTGGGGGCGAACATACGCACTGAGCATTTGTCGAAATATGGAGCTGTTTATTTGTCCAAATGCCCGCCTCAACAGCCCAACGTGTTGATTCCCGGTCTTTGAGGCCTTTTCCGATTGCCTGGAGCAACCCAAGTCATCTTGAACCAGGACACCCAAGTCACGTTCGAGAGTTGATTGTTGCAGTACATCCGTTCCGAGTCGGTATGAGTAGCTGCCCTGATGTCGGATGGAAAGCACCTTGCATTTACTGACGTTGAAATGCAATAAGTTTTGGATCGACCATTGATACACTGTATCTAAGTCACTTTGGAGCACATGTTGGTCGGCGTTCGCCTGGATCCTGCGCCAGATCTTGATATCGTCGGCAAACATTAGGAAGTTTGAAGCGATTTCCTGTGCAAGGTCATTAATAAACACCAGAAACAAACGTGGACCTAGAACCGAGCCTTGCGGCACACCACACTCGACTTGTATGGGGTCCGATAAAGAGCTCCGAACTCTGACCACTAATTGCCTTTGAAATAGAAAGTTGGCGATCCAGCTTAAAAGAGGGTCTCCGATCCCGTAATGCTGTAGCTTGGATAGTAGTATCCGATGGTCTAGACGATCGAAAGCCTTGGAAAAATCCAGGTAGATCACATCAACACCTTCTCCAGCGTCGGCTGCCTCGGTCCAACTACTGCGTGCAATTAGTAAATTAGTTGTACATGACCGCTGTCGACGGAAACCGTGCTGTTCAGGAGTGATGAGGTTGCAGTTTTCCAGATAGCACACCAGTGCATCGGCAACTATAGATTCCATGACCTTGGATAGTATAGGAAGAAGGGTTACTGGGCGGTAGTTGGAGGGATCAGATCTGCTTCCACCTTTGTGAATCGGGCTTATTATTCCAAGCTTCCACATAGCGGGAACTTGGTTCTGATCTAAGCAGTGCTGGAAAAACTGAGCTAAATGTCCTGCCAGTTGGTTTGCTGCTACTCCCAATGCCTCAGAACGAATGACGTCGACACCCGGCGAGCTGTGTTTGCGTAGAGAGGTCAGCTTTTGCAATACAGCCTCTGCGGTAAAACTGACGTGGGTTAGTCCTGGTGAGCAGAAGACAAAGCTTGGTAGATCGCTCGGTGGCAAGACCGTTTGAAACGTGGGGGCGTATTGCATCTGCAGCGCGTTTGCAGCTTCCATAGACGTGCTTGTTGGGCCATCAGCCGTCTTGAGTGGAGGAAATCCTTGCCTCACCTTTCGTAGGCTATTAACGTGCTTGTACAGCAGTTTGTGGTTAGCACTGAAGGTTTTTGCGATGTTCTGCTGATAGGCGGCTTTGTCTTCTCTTAACAGTTGAGTGCAGTGGTTACGTTGGGCTACGTAGTTGTCCCACGTTTCTGGTGCTGGAGCTTCTCTGTACACTCGCCATGCTGCGTTGCGTACTGTCATCCATTTTCGGGTTCTGCTCCTAACGAAAGAAACGGATTTGCACTTATTGTAAGCTTTTATCTCTGAAGCCTGTGCAATCAGCTGACTGAATGTGTTGACGAACTCGAGCCAGGCGACTTCCGGGGGTTCTTCTTCGAGGAAAGACCATGTTGTGGCGCTGACTAGCTGGGAGAGTCGGTCGTACCTTGTGATGGTTCGCACAGTCTCATCTTTATCATTCCGATATTCTGCATAGCAGACGAGGTTGAAACTGATCACTGCGTGATCACTGCGACCCAACGGGCAGTCTAAAACCAACGCATCAATCATATGCTCCTCGTTGGTAAGCACAAGATCCAACACAGATGGCCTGTTACCAGTTCTGAACCGAGTGGGCAAAGTGATGTGGTTGTAAAGAGGAGCAGTAGTTACTAGATCTTGTAAATCGGTTTTGAATTGTTCGCCGGTTGTGGCAGGGGCTTCTAAACAATGTACGTTGAAATCACCCATGATAAGAATGTGAGTGTACTTCGGTTGCAAACTGCACCTTAAAGCAGCCATTAGGTGGTAGTCGGTTTCGGGTGTTGAGTTAGGGGCGCGGTACACCAAGATAATAAGGCAAGCGTCCCTGCCTTTTAACTGCAACCGGCACCAAAGAGAGTCGGGGAACTGCGAATCTGAATCCTCCATGGCTTCGCACTGTAAGTCGTTTCGGTAGTACAGTATTACCCCTCCTCCTTTTGTGAGCCTATCGTTCCGGATCAGCGACATGCCGGGTAGCGACACTTCAGCGTCCGTCATTCCCGTGTGCAACCATGTCTCGGTGATACCAATGACATCATACGAGCCGGAAGCTTGGCGATCTTTCAGTTCAGCCAGTTTGTTAGAAAGTCCCTGAGCATTTGTATACAAGCAGGCCAGTTTCTCGGTCTCTAGGAGCCCGCAGAGAGGTGAAGCTGTCAAGTGTGGGAGAATGCCGACCGATGGGAGGTCGGCAGTTATTCGTTTTTTTGATGGGTCAATGATACCTCGTTTGCAACTTGATTCGGCCAAGGTGCGTCCCAGCCTTCGTTTAGACCTACTTCAGAGTCAATTAAAGCAGCAGTCAAGTTACACTTCTGTACACTCGTCAGGATGCTTGCTGCTTCAGTTGCTTTAATACTTGAGCTGTGCGAATTGTTTGCGACCTTTAACCGAATTTCGGAAGGAAGATGTTTCCGATTTCTTCGCCATCGATCCAAAACATCCTTTGCTTGTTGCTCTGACTGAACCACAAGTTTTAGGATTCTAGGGCCGCATCCTCTATAATTCGATGAGAGAGGTATCCTGGTGAGCGATAGTGCCACAACATCATCCAAAGAAAGTGTTTCACGAATGAACCGCCACTGTTCTAAATCGTGCTTTCCGGTATCTTGAACATGGTTAGAAGGATGTTCTGGCACTCCATGTATGAAGACTGTGTTTAGGCGGTCTTGCTTGCTGTGCCCCTCTTCGGTGTTTCTTTTTGATTGTCGCGCGCTCCAAGGGACATCAGGATAGATACGTATCGCACAGGATTCGTGTTTTAGCGCGCTTGCGGAGAGCAAAACATTTTCCACGTCGGTTGAGGATTCTAGAGTTACTCGAATAAGTCTGGGTTCACCATAGTGTGGCGAGTTCGGATGACGAGTAATTCGTAACAAGTTTACGGGCTTGGCTTTGATACTCATCTGCATACACAATGAGTTCCATTGGTCTTGGTCGTCTGATAACTTATCCCGCAATGTGATGGCGGTAGATTCAGGGACATTTGAGCATACAACAGTCCGGGCACTGTTGTTGGATCCCTTTTTAATCGATCTACAAGGTATGGTACTCATTTGTCTTGACTTGTTGACAAGTGATTGTTTGCTGTTTTTCTCTCCATTTGCGTTAACGGTGTTTACAATGGAAGAGGACGCAACGGCGGCCTCTCGGTGGACCCTTGCAGCAATCTCTGCATATGTAACCGATGTTCTGGGAGGCTTAGTCTCGACAAGAGATATTTGAGCTACAGGTACCAAGGGTTGGTGTTTGGCTGCTCCATCCTTGTTAATACTAGATGTCAGGTCTAGTGGAATATGCTTAACCAGACGTTTTGAATGGTGCCTGATTTTCTTTGCTGTGAGTACTGCTTGATTCACGTAGGTACAGTCTGTTTTCGCCCGGCGTTCTACCAAAGTTGGAGAAGACAACGGAGATGGAGACATGGCTGATTGCGGTGCAGGCGAAGCGATTTGTTCAGCATTCCGTTGCTTAGCAGCCGCTACGCTTCTGTGGTCCATACTCGCTCCCATTGAAGTAATCTCATTGTTTATCCTCTGCTCTGCTTCTGCGATTAACCGGTCGCATTTCTCAGCTAGGATAAGGAAGCACTTAACGAGGGGGATGGTGGAACACGCAGTACAGAACCAAAATGCATCTTGGGAGCTATTTCGCTCCCGTAACTGTTGTTGGGACACATTTGCACATTTCGTATGGTACCATTCCAAACAGTGCGAACAAGCTAGACCGATTTTTACTACCCGATGACATTCTCCTAACCCGCAAATGCCTTTCGCTTGGAGTCTCTTCGGTTTCGCCTTTCTGCCATTCAGTTTGCTGTCGTTACCTGGCCCAGTGAGTTGGTTAGCGTTCTGTACTTTTACAGCTTTGAGAGCGGCGCACATCGGTCAGGCGAGCGTGGTGGTTGTAAGGTCAAATGAGCGGTCGGCGTGGTCGCGCGGTCCAAGCGTGCTCGTAACCTGGGCTGGCTTGTGGGTCCGCGCTAACCAGTTTCTGAGGCCATATAAAAATTGGATACCCCAATAAACTGACACCTCAGGGTAACCCACTGCAAAAAAATTCAGGAAATTCAGGAAAATTCAGGAAATTCAGGAAATTCAGGAAAATTCAGGAAAGAAATTCAGGAAATTCAGGAAATTCAGGAATTCAGGAAAAAAAATTCAGGAAAAAAATTCAGGAAATTCAGGAAAATTCAGGAAAGAAATTCAGGAAAATTCAGGAAAATTCAGGAAATTCAGGAAAAATTCAGGAAATTGTTTTTCCCTTCAAAAATGAGGCTTCTGACACTACTCTAACTTCTTGGTAGACAAGGATGGGGTAACCGATGATCTAACTAAGGTTTGCATCCTATGGTTGGCAGATGTAGATCGTTATTGTGTTGAATTACAGAAACCTGGAGTTGCATTCAAGCTGTGGAGGATGTGATAATTGTACAAACAATACTTAGTGATTG
Organism: Dicrocoelium dendriticum; assembly: GCA_944474145.2. Lineage (NCBI taxonomy): Eukaryota > Metazoa > Platyhelminthes > Trematoda > Plagiorchiida > Dicrocoeliidae > Dicrocoelium > Dicrocoelium dendriticum. Next base: position 4,185,664 of record OX104066.1, on the reverse strand, counting down.
TTTATTGTTATTCTTTTCACCTTTTTTGATGTAGAATACACACCCGCGAAATTCGAATTCCGATTCTGGTGTTCTTATTCCGAGTCGTGACTAGTTTGGGTGGAGTTCAATTATTTTCCGATTCAGAACATCATAATATTTTTAGCTACGTTTCGGAACTTACTCTGCAAAATAATATAATCCGTGGGTACTTCAACCTGTCTGACATAAGCTGGTCTAGTTTAGTAACAATTGTGAACCAGGCAAACTTTATGGCTTTACTTATGACTAAAGAGTGGACTCAACATATCATTCAACCTACACGGGGTAAAAGTGTACTGGGTCTAATTGTTACTTTAGGCGGTCTTTTCATTGTCACGGATGTACAATAGGGCCTCCCAGGATGCGGCTACGAATTAGACGCCTGCAACACAGTTGTCGAGCTTCCACATTTGCATTCAAAAATGCACCCTTTTCCCTCAAAATGTAATCCCGAACACAGTTTCTACTATACTCCGGTCTTAAAATGGCGACCTATTCTTTCTTTGCCATGACGCCCCAGTGTGTTGTATTACAACAAACACTACTGCTTGTAATTACCGACTCTTAGCAGAAAAATATCTTGCGCAAAACCTTCGGCTAGCTTCACAGTTATCTACAGCAGTCGATGTCGGCTTTTGCCGGGGGGATCTCATAATGGTTTACCAGATTCTGAAGAACTCAAACCACATTTGCCGTCCGCTGCTGGAATTGAACCACAACACTAAACTAAGAGGTCACCCTCTGAAATTGACAATTCAGTAAAGCCGGCTTGGATGCCGTAGAAATTTCTTTTCCCTCCGCGTGTGCCAGCTTTGGAACGCCCTCCCTAATTATGTCGTCTCTACTCCCAATCTGGCGATATTTAAAAAACGTGTTGACGATGCGTTGTCTCACTTACATCTCATTTTATAACTTGATAGCCAGGGGCTATAAAACGCAATCAAACAGTGTCTTGCCAAACGCCTAACCAATGGATTTATGGTTTTATACGTTTATTACGCGAAAATCTCCGCTATTCCACATAAGTCTATGGTGAGTCCAACACAACGCTTTTCACTTTATCATGCAATCAATTTTTGCCATAATTTCCACGGGACTTGTTAAGCAATGCTTTTTTACCCGTAATAAACCATTGTTCCATTGATAAACTGAAGACAAATTGCGCACACTAGCTCGAAGGTATAAACAATTCTTGATTTCAGCGTGCTGTTGCTTCTCCAAAGACTTGTAGTTGAAACAGATGCTAGGAAACTTACATAGCTTAAACAAGAAGAGGAACACATTTTACACAGCAAAAGTGCAAATTTGGTGAGCTAACTGTCTTATTGAAAATGGAAAGTGTGACAAACAGACCTACCCACATATATTATTACACCAGAAGGCAGTGCTGTTGACATACCTACTGCTACAGCAAATGCTATTAGTGTATATTTCGCTGAAACTTTCAGCACCGAAAATGCGATCCTGGTACCTCCAGTTGTTGACTACAACATCGGCGTCATTAAACGTATGATTAACTTACTTCGGCCATCCTGTAACCCTGCTCCCGATGGTATCTCTTCAGCTGTACTCAAGTGTGGTGGTGATAATATACCAGCATTATTACTGAATATTTTTCCCTGTTCTTACAGTCGGACTAGCATCCTGAGCGATGGAAGTAAACTGTTATCACACCGCGATATAAACCTGGGCTTAAACAGATCTTCGTAATTATCGACCCATTAGTCACGCCTCCACCTTATCACGATTGCTGGAGAGAAGTGTATAGGAACAACTCACTTCTTTCCTTTTCTCACACAATCTTTCACCTGCGCAATGTTGGCTTTTAAAATCTCGTTCATATATAACTTGTCAAATCAATTGCTTAAATAATCTCATCAGAGCGATTGACTCTGGTCTTCAATGCATTGTCTTATATCTTGACATGCAGAAAACGTTGGATCGAGTCCAGCACAAGAGGTTATTATCGAAACTGTGTAGTTTTGGCATATCAAATCCGCTTCTTTCTTGGTTTAAATCCTATCTGACTGGACTCTCCCAAGCAACCAACATAAATGTCCAAGCCCCACCAAGTTACAAGTGGCGTAGTTTAAGGCAGCGTTTAGGTATTCTTTTCTTATTGTACATAAGGCGATCTTATACCTGTCATGCGCTTCGGAAACTCACACCTTTTTACAGATGATTTGAAAGTAGTGTATTCGTTCCACGCATCTCAATACATAACTGAGTTAGTAAATGTTAGGTGTGATCTACATGTCTAATGGGTTGGGCGACAAAGTAACAGACGCACTTTTCCACATCATGATTTATGGATGCCTTATAGAAGCAAGATTATTTATGCTTTATGGTAATCTCATTCCAGTTTGCTCTTCTGTCAGAGATTTAAGATTGAGGTATTCCAGCTCCATAACTTTCAGCGAACATGTGCACTATGTTGTTATTAGAGCAATGCGAGAACTGGGACATATTAGTCAGTTACTAACGCTGAAAGAGACAAGACTCATGGCAAATGAAATCAAAATAAGGCCCTTGTTGGAATGCTGTTGCGATACGTTCAGCAATTTACGTACATGTGACCTGAAAACCATAGAACATGTTCAACACGCCTTCACGGAATGCATCTTTGGTTACTGCACACTTGTTCTTTATAACGATAGATGTAATGAACTAAAACCTTACTCTTTTGGACTGTGCAGATTGCATTTAAATCTTAGTTTCCTACCTAAGCTTGTGTAACATAAAGTTAACAGGGAATATCGCCCTATGCAATTTCGACTGGCAACCAGGTCTGAAATACACAGCACATAATGTATGATTGTAGTGCTTCCATTCAGGAACACATTGAGAGAGAAGTTTTATGTTGTAAGCGTTCCGCCTGGTATGGAAGAGGCTACCAAGTAATATACGATGTACAAAAGGCTTGGGCGTATTCAACAAACTAACTACGGTTTACTTGACACCAGTGAAAGTGCACAAATTCATAAGTTTGCGAATAAACGATGATACAAAGTGGCTCAAAACGTTCTCGACCCGACCAAGAAGCAAGTCAACGAAAAGAAAAGTAAGAATATGTTATAAAAGTATCATATCCTGGAGATATCAGTGCCAAGTCTCAAGTTTCTATCTTCATTTGCTTGCAGGTAATGATCCATTGAACTGACCTTGGTTGCTCAATTTCTAAAAATGGACAAATTTGACAGTCGAGTTGTGATCAAGTACCAGCAGAAAAAGGGTATGACGCTAAAGGAAATCTATACAGATAAGGCTGATATCCTTGCTGAGGAGTTCCCTTCTTATTCCACTGTTAAGAAGTCAGCTGCGAATATCAAGACGGGCAGGGAGAGCACTGAAGTTGAGCCACAGTCTGGCCGCCCAACATCCTCTTTGTGTGATGATCTCGTACAAGCAGTACAAGTAATATTGAATGATAGATTAGCTATTTTTCAAATCGCTAAGAATATGAGCATCCGTTTTTGCTCAGTGCATGATGTTTTAACGAACATCATCGGGATGTGGAAGCTGACTGAAAGATGAGTACCTAGAATGTTGAAACCCGGTCAGCAATTGAACAAGCTGGAAAATTCGAGGCAACTTTTGTCCCGTTTCAAGGTTACTCCCCCAAAATTTATCAGAAGAATTCTTACCCAGGATGAAACGTGGGTTCATCACTTCGAATCAGAGTAACGATTTGGAGTAAACAGTGAAAGCGCCGTCATTCCCCGCCGGCAAAGAAGTTCCGTCAGGCGACGTCCACAAGAAAGGTGATCGCCTCTATCTTCAGGAACAGTAAAGGTGTGATCGTGATAGATTTCTTGCTGCTAGATCATACAACCACAGACGAGTATTACGCTTCAGAGTTACGTTAACTGAAACGCACGCACGTCATTTCCGTGCGTCACCTCTGCGATTGGTGTTATGGCTGAATTTCAGCAAGTGACGGCATACGTGATTAGGGTCACTCAATATTTGGTTGACTAATATGAGATCAGCGCGCAGCCTACGGTAGCGGCCACTGAAAACTCCCAGTGAATTCCGCCTTTGATGGTAGGATAGATTTCGTAGTCCCTCGACGTTATTTGTGACCCTGTGTTGTGCTTTCTCTAGCACTTCTAAGTGACTCGTCAACCAATGTTGTCAAGTTTGGATGGCGCATTCAACGTGAGGGCGCACGTAAGGATTATGTGTCATGGGAAGATGGATTGCTCGAATTTTCCGAATGCTCTTAGTAGCAAGCGGACTTGCTTGTTGGCTCTCTTCGTAGCTGTCTCTGACTGCTTTGAACAGTTAGTCACTTTGAATGAGCACACCAAGGTCGCGTTTCTGGGAAGCTGATTGCAAAAAACTGAACCAAGCCTATACACTAGTCATACCTACCATGCAATTGAACAACGTGACATTTTTCCACATTGAACGGTAGCGTATTCAGACCTGACCAATTTGAAATTGTGTTAAGGTAACGGTGGAGGTTTACGTGGTCGTCCAGCTCTTTGTTCGCTCGCCATAGCTTAATATTTTCGGCGAAGAATACGAAATCGGAAGTATTTTCCCTCATTAGATCGTTTATGTTAATCGAGAATAGACGGGGACGGAGTACCGAGCCTTGTGGTACGCCGCACTCCACCTCAATTGCACCGTACAGGGATCCTAGTACTCTCACTTGCGACGGACATTCTTGCATGAAATTGCCCATCAGGCCCAGCAGTTGGTCACCAACGCCAAAGAGCTAAATTTTATAGAGGGGAATTCTGTGGCCTAAGCGGTCAAGCGGTTTTGTGAATTCTAAGTACATGACATCGACTCCTACTCCACCATCAACTGCTTCAAAGGACTAACTACGATTTCAAAGAGGCGGCAACCACGGATTTACTAACGGAATTAGAAAAAGCTCTATGTTGAAATGGACTTAGAAGAGAGATACAGGAGCAAATCCGACACACAATCGTGCCTGTCATGATCAGCGGCAAGCAATACAATGCCCTATCCCGACAACAGCAAGAAGCATTGGAAAGCCCTGAGATCCCAGGAGTCAATCGCTATCCTTCCTGCAGTCAAAGGACGTATGACAGTCATGGTGGATAAGGCAGTTCATATTAAGAATGCAAAACGAATTCTGAACTATGTAACAACATACAGACGCATTAATTACAATCCGACAACACGGCTGGCAAACCGAATAAACAGAACATTGCATGAACTACAACGGTTAAAAGAATATATATAAATAGAAAGGAATAAAATGAGAGCCCATGACTCGAACATCGCACAGGTCTACGGGCTTCCAAAAGTGCACAAATTAGGTGCTACTTTGAGAACAATTTTGTCCTTACCAAGCAAATCCACCTACAACCTGGCAAAGGACTTGTGCAGCCACCTCAAACATATAATCAGTGGATCGCAACACATTTCTAGATAAGCTCAAGGACCTGCATAGAGATCAGGACGAAACGATGGTCTTCTTGGATGCCACTGCGTTATTCGCATCTTTCGATTTGCAGCTGGCAATAGAAGTCATCATAGAAGCCTGAATAACAAATAAGAGAAAATTGGGATTATGACGACCGCAAGCTTTTGCAAGCTCATGCAACTGTGCTTCACAACTTGATTCTCGTTCAACGGATATATATTTGAGTAAGTGTAGGGGGCACCGTTGGAATCACCAGTATCAGGTCTAATCGCTGAGATGGTCACACAAACGTTGGAAGAAGATCTACTTCCAGCTAGTAAGCCGAAGTTATGACTACGCTACATCGACGATACATTTGAAATACACAAACTCAGCGAAGTAATACTGGTACACCAACTAATCAACAATGCAGTGGATGGGATTCAATTTACCATGGAGTTAGTGACAGCAAACAACCTCCCATTTTTGGATGTCTTGGTGACCATAACAAAGGACGGTGAATTTCAAACATCCCTTCACAGGAAAGGCACACATACTGACAAAATTTTAAACTTCAACAGCAACCACCCAAATAGACACAAACTAAGCTGAGGGCGGACGCTATTTCGCAGTATGGGAACACACTGCAATACAGCGGAAGCCAAACTGGAAGAAGAGAAACACTTCTTCGATTCGTTTGAGCGCAGTGGATACCCACGCATCTTTATCTACAGATGTCTAAAGCATAAACCTAAAAACACTGAACTGATGCCAAATCCAGACAAATGAGTCGTTTTGCCCTATCGGAAGAACATATCTGAAATAACTGCTAGATTACTCAAAGGACACCTCATCGTGGTTGCTCCCATGCCAACCGCTACTTTGCGAAGAAAACTGTCAAATCCAAAGGACAACGGAAAGCACAAGAACGAACAAACATCGTGTATAAAATAAATTGCAATAACTGTGCAACAAACTATGCGGGACAGAGAGGAAGGAAACTATCGGCAAGCATAAAAGAACATCAGAAATCTTGTAGAAAACAGTATGCATCCTTTCTTGTCTCAACACATATGGATGAGGAGGGATTTAGCTTCAGTTGGAACAAGCGGAGATTCTGGCTTAAAGAACAACACAGAAAGGAAGCGAAGTACTAGAAGCATGGTACTCCTAAAATAATTCGACCTACATGCTCATCGATATCAATCCCTTGTACTAACCGCTCAGAAAGGAATAGCTCCGGCGAACAGAAAGACATGGTTCAGCCGCAGAAGAAAACGGGCAGAGATCACGAAGCGCAAACCGCAATTGCCACTTTCAAACGTCATCTGCCCGTCGATCAAGGACTAAAGATTCAATAAGCAAGATTGTACACCGCATATCGCCACACTGACGATGGCACCACGCATGGCGGCGAATCGTATGCAGTCATTAGGTCAAGCTCGGAGAACCGATCAACGGGTGAGCAACCAATCCGATTTATCAGTGGTTCAAATTATTTCTACCACTGAGAAGCTCCCAAACAGCGTCGGAACTTTAAACATCTAATCTCACATGCGTGTTGCGGCCTCAATTATCTTGAGCTGCTTTCTAGTTCTCACTGTGCTGTTGGGTTCCTAGTGTGTGTGAACCTTTCTGAGGCCGATTTTCTCACATAGAATGGTGAGGATTTATGCCGATGAGATGCCGATGTCTTTCTTTTCCAATACCAAAATCACACGGTCGTCTTCCTGTATTATTGCTTGCACGTCAGCAATGTTATCCGCCATGGTGGTCTCCACAGGTCAACCCCACTGTGCCTCATCATCCAGAAACCGCTTGGCAGGCTTGAATTCCGCAAACCAAACAAATACGCTGGCTCTCGAAGGCATAACTTCACCAACTGCAGCATGAAATCTCACAACATCCTGGTTCCGCTCTAAACCACATTTACAATCATAGCAAATCATCGCCCTAGTGACATTGACAGAAGTGTATACTTAAGTCAGAATAAAGCCACCCTTATGAGTTATGAGATGTGCTTGGCGCTTTATATACGGTACTGTGTTTTGAAATCACTGTACCATATTCAGAATGGATTACATTTAATCTATTTCTTATCAATTTAGCTGTAACTAACCTGCGTACTGCATATCCGGAAGCTTATAGCTCAGCCCTCTTACAATGTGATTCAACCTGGAAAGTTTTAGCGTCAGTTTTAGCCTTAAGAAATATTAGAAAAATTGAGCTCTGTTATACTCGCAAGTCTTCCCGTTATCTAAGGCTCTTCATAGGAATAAATGTGCCACTGAACATTGAACTATGTTTAGTTACATGTAAGATTGCAAATACCTGACAACTCCAGCAGAGTGCGAAGTCTATGTCAAACAGTACACTTCTCATAAGTTAAACGAGTGTCGATGGAACGGTATAACGATGACAAGCTAAAGGCGAATAAGCGAGATTAGAAGGTGCCGGTGCATGATACTGGTAAAGAGTTGAGCGTTAGGGTAATAAACAGCTTGCGAAATCGGTACTGGTGAGTTTTAGCGTTACGTTTACTCATTATGCAATCAACGACTGACTGGTTTCGTCCTAAGTTGGACTTTGCAGGTAGAGGTAGCCTGACCTGAGAGTGGAACTCGCCAAATAGTGACTGGCGGCTATCACCAACCGCCGTGTCAAGCGCCACTCGAGGCTCTTAATGGTTTACGGTACACGGCGATAGCTGCCAACCACAATGTGCGGACTTCTATTCCCCATTCAGACTATCTGTGCCTGACGAGTCCACACAAGGATGAAAGCATTGGTCGCGGAGTGCAGGAATGGAAGAGAGCAGCACCGAATCCCAACACTACGAATAAGGTCTCATTGATGGGAATGGCGGAAACTGTCTTTAATGTCAACCAAAGCCACAGTTGAGATTGCGCATCGCATTCTAAGATACGCAGCGGGTACTTGAAAACGCAACATTCAGCTTGCAGATTCTTATTAATAAGGTATTTTGTGAAGAAAATTTAGCCGCTGTCTCTTTTAACATTATTCTTGGTTCGGTGTTCTACACATTTCTAGTATAGGTAAGTTTCCAAGACGTTCCAGAAAAGTACAGTTTATTTATGCAAATGTAGAGGCCCAGCAGCAACACCAAAGTGCATTTTCACAGGTAACCAAGGTAAACAGAGAACAACTTGGTTTGCGACCACGTTCCGTGATGGGTGGATCCGAAGAGAAAAACAATTCCGCCAGCACTCTAGGTGTGATTAGGACCCAACGATTGGCATTTGTGCGTTTTAAGTCGCCTAATCTTTGGCGTTTTAATATGGGATCACTGCTTAAGAGTCGATAGTACTTACTGAGAAATTTAACTGTCTTTAACCTCTGTTACTAAGGTCGTTGAACTCTTTTCGTAGCTTAAATCTTTGACATCCACTTAGTACCGTGATATCCGTTTCATTCAATGATACCGAGGGTAGCTAGAAGGTTCGACCGGATGGCGTGCATTAAGAATGGCACGTCAACGATTTGATATACTTGTTTATACCCTCAGGTCCTGTCTGTTAGCCTGAATGCTCCCTTTTAATGCTGCTGCAGTCGGTTTTAAGCAGCTGTTATTCTGCCTATTTACCTCAAGGTCGCATTTCCGGGAACTGTTCTGCAGATTGCTTGCTCTGAGTCTATAGGTGAACTCCCGTCGATGGGGAATTTTAACAACTCGGAATTTCTTCAAACTCGGAACTAAACTATTCGGAATAGCTCAATTTGAAACTCAAAGTCGTGAAGCGTACGAAATTCAACGCATTGCTATTTTTCAAATTGTTTATGAAAATAAAGCATGTAAAGAACCCTTAGCATCTGAAGTTGCATCACGCCACTCTAGAATTCATTTGCGTCAGACAGGGTCAATGCTCCCACCCTCAAGTTGTGTTCATTGGGAAAAATACAGAGCTTACTCACTTAGTTAAAAGGAACTGACTTTCATCCAGGAAGGGGATAACTGAACCAAGAATCCAACTCATATTAATCGGGCAGAACTAGTTATTCTTTCTACGGACGACCTACTTTTTTGTTTTAAAACGAGGAGACCACAAAAGCGTCATGTATTGCACACTACGATCAAATTATATGCCAAGTCCGCGTGGAACCGAATGATCTGTATAACTGGAAGGCTGGCGTTATCCATTACCCCTGCGTTCCATCGCGCCCCTCCGCGATTGAACATTGGTCATTTTTTGAAATGGTCTACGTGTGACCGATTCGTACTTTCGGCTTGTGCGTTGGGACTATATTCTCTCCGATTGATAGGCTAATTCGGTCTGTATAAACAAAATGTAAACCAGGTGTTTCCTGTATGCTACTCTCCAAGTTCTTCACCGCGTGTTTCGAAATTTCCATACAACCTTGCATTGGACTAATCACTTTTATTTATGTAGTTTATTGTTAGTTGTCATTTTACTTCGGGTTTACACTGGATATGAAGTATGTGGATTGAGCTGTGGGTGGTGCAGCACAAGCCACTCTTGGTCCCTCTGTAAGCGCAGGCGTCCTGTGGCTGGCCACCGTGATAAGCAAATCCGAAACCGAATGCCACTAGCCATTTTGGTATATTTAAATGTTTAATTTTTCTATAAAGGATGAGTTATATTGTAGGTTGCACTACTTATGAGTGTATGGATATTTACAGATATTTTCGATTGGATTACCATCCGCACAGGTTGACTTTTTCGTGTGATATCGTTGAAGTTGAGCTGTGTCGAGAACATAACGTGTAAGTCGTAAGTATTATTTAGATTTAATTATTTCCCTTTTTATAGCGTTTGTTAACGTTTTTTCGTATTTTTCAGTGCAACAGGCGGGGAATTACGCTGTGGTTTGATCTATTTTGAACACAAGTACTGCAAGGTGGTTTTAATTTGTTGATTTGTTTATAGTTCGCTTCTTTCCATATTTTACCGTTTTTCCATTTTATATGCGGTTACTATAGAAGTTTTCCTTTCATCGGTCCTATCGATCAGTCTTACTTCACCTGAGTAAAGTTTCGCAGAAGATCACGCTTAGACCGTCGTATTCGTGCAACAGGAGCAATGAGACGAGCACAAGCAAATCAAACTGGGGAACACAGGCAGAGAATGACTCCTATACGTGGGGGGCGAAGTGCAACCAGACTCGAGAACGCAGGATTACGAAAGCAAGCACATCCTGTAGCTTCAGATGTGCTTCCTGCTCGAATGAATAAACGCGGCAGGATGACAGCGGAGGGTAGTCGTTAAGGTGGAACAGCAGATCAGTGTCAACCACGACCACGTTCACAGCAATGGTACAAGTATACTCGTCTTGTATTCCGGTACAACACAGCTGAATGTTATGCTTTGAGTCAATATGATCTCAATGGCATCATGACTGAAGTCTGTCCGGCTTGCAAGATTCTGCAATTTTATGGAGAAACGAAAGTAACATGTTGTGCTGCATGAAAAATTAAATTGCCTCAAATAGAATCGCCTGAGTCATTAACAACTTTGTTTGCAGCCATACCGCGGAAGCAAAACTTTTCTTCCCTAACATCAGGAAATACAACCCATCCTTCCAAATAACGTCGTTCGGCGCAAAATCATAACAGTTCCATTCATGCGCACGTTCAAACTAAAAGGACAGACTTAGCACAAAGACGAAAAACTGTTTCATTTTTCAGATGAGCAACATAATTTCCTACAAATGTACTTCATCGGTGATGACAATGATGAATTGAAAGCATGCTGCGGAATATGTAGAAGCATGAAAATGTTCATTGTTTCCCAACTGAAAGAGCTTCTTTAACGAAAAATAAGTTAGTGCGTTTGTTCAAAAGAACTATTGACATGATGACATCTGATACACACAAGCTGGTTATTCATGCTGACAAAAAGCTACCTGGAGAACATGTGCGAAGATTCAATGCACCAAATATAGACGAAATTGTAATCAATGGTGGATGTTTTTGAGTAGTGTAAAGTTCGAAGAAAGTAGAAGCCACGATTAAAATTCACGCACAATAATATGCCTCGACGGGGAGTCGAACTTTACACTACTCACGAACATCCTCCATTAATCTACCATCGCCCATTGGACGTCTGAAGGACAGGAACTTCGGTCCATTGGGAAGTGACGGGGGAGTGAGCCAATGTGCAACATCAGGACAGGTACTGTGACCTCATTGGAAATACGTCGCGCACCAAGCAGAAGTCATGTATTAAAATTTGCGCAATCGTTTTAGTCAGAGATCAATTCCAACCGAATGATATAGTTCTTCTTCGGCGAAACGATCATCTGATACAATTTGCCGAAATTCATAGATGCAACGATGCACTGTAATATCCTATCCCTTTTTGCATGTTGATGATAGATATCCCTTTAACGGAATTAGTCTCAATCCAATCAGTGGCTAAAAAACTACGAAATGCAGCACAACGTAGTTGTATTCATACTAAGTAATAATTCGAGAGAATGGAGAAAATCATATTTGAAATGCCGTCAAGTGTTTCATAAATACATCGTCGATATGTCGACAAAATCGAAACATAACATTTATTATTCATCCCTTTTAATCAGCTCAAGCTTCGCTCAGCAGAATACTTTCATTTAAGAGATGCAGTTGTCAATGACGGCAAAGCAGCTGACGTTGGGAGACTCGCAATTCTGCCAACTTCATATACAGGCAGTCCGCGTCAGAAGCGTGAGTACGCTCAAGATGCTATTGCGTATGTTCGTCATTGCGGACGTCCGGACCTGTACATTACATTCACATGCAATCTAACTTTGAACGATATACAACAGCAGTTACTCTCTGGGCAGTCGCCGGTGGATAGGCATGACATAACGGCACGTGTTTACCGACAGAAGCTGAACTCGTCTATGAACTACTTGGTAAAGCACGATGTGTCTGCGTCAGTGCGTTGTCGGAGGTACTCAGTGGAATGACAAAAGAGAGGAGTGCCACACATACATATATTAATACGGTTCTACAACGAAATCACTTCCAACGAAATCAACGATTTAACGTGTACCGAAATACCCGATTCTGACGTCGTTAAGGACTTGCAAGCAGTCGTGACGATAAATTTGATAAATGGACCCTGCGGTTCACCGAATCCAAACTCACCGTGCATGATAGGGGAAAATGCTCAACGTGATAACTCCTAGTATTGTTATCCAACACAATTACGAGAACTGACGAATACCCTTTATGCAGTAGACCTTCCGTAGAAGACGGCGGCAACCTAGTTACTATACAAATTCGAAACTGTGACCTCAAAGTCGATAACAAGTGGCTTGTTCCATATTCGTCCTTACTATCGAAAACGTACAAGGTGCACATAAACCTGGAATACTGCACTCCATCAAATCCATCAAATACATACGTAACTACGTGAATAAGGGCACAGACATGGTAGGTTTTGGCTTGCAACCAGACAGAAATGACATGAATACGGGTGTACATATAGATGAAGTCGTTCAGTATCAGGCTGAGATATATAAGCGGCCATGAAACCGTATGACGAATTCTGTCATTTCCGATACCTGAACGTAGTCCAACTGTCCTTTGTCTAACAGTACATCTGGTGCACGGACAACGCGTTTAATTCACGGCTATCAATGTTCATCAAATGTCCCTGAATCCAGCGGCTACGACGTTAACCTCTTTCTTCACGTGATGTCAATGTGACGCGTTTACGAAACAGCTGCTGTTTTTCGATGTGTCTACGTATTACACATGGAATGTGAGTAGGAAATCATTTAAACAACGCTAACCAGGAGTGTGAGTTAACGGACAACCTCGCGGCTTCAAGAAAACTACCACATGCAGACTGTACACCGTGCATCCATATCAAAGTGTATGCTTTTTTCTTCCCATGTTGTTGGTCAATTTGCCTGGTCCTACGTTTTCTAGCAATTGTGATTTGTCAACAGCGTTACACATGTTACCTTCCGCATTGCAGGTCAGGGACTGGATTTATTGGAAAGCGATCAAAACTGGGATATATCCATTAATAGCACGTGCGACACGTCACATGCAAATCAACTTCGCGCATTATTTGCAATCATTTTGACCGCTTGCGTCGCTTCATCTGCAACAGAGCTCTGGAGGAAATATAAATCGCACATGGCTGAAGATATTACCCGTCGAATAAGTAAGGAAAATATCGATAGGAATATGGAATTGTCAGCAGAAATATACAAATCAATTCACCTCAAAATACGCTTCATATACCCAACTGAGCATGTTTGCAGCACCTGCTTTTTACACTAGAACTGTGGATAAAATAAGTTGGGTACAATATGGCGACATAAAAGAACAGCTAAACGGTAAAAAGCACAATTAGAAGACGAAGTTCGGCAGACGCAGGCGTTTCGTATCATCTCATCAGTGTCTATTAGGATAACCGGTAATTTTGTTTAACAGTTTGTGTGTACGTACGCATATACAAACAAACGGAAGAAAAAAGAGTGTCTTTCTTCTACAACCATGGCAGCCTGAGGCTGAGCGATAATTGTTTTTGAACACAAAGTACTGGATTAAACCGATTAATGACAAACCGGAGGAACCGGGATTTAGTATGGCGAAGCAGGATTCTAAACGCCTTGTTGACCTCAATTCCGTGACCCGATGTCAATAACTGCCTGCGGCGAAAAAGCATAAAATATACCCGCATTCACACAAGCAAACTTTCACGCGTGGCATCAATGATCTTGGTAGAGTTCACTAGAAGACGTGGTAATTAAGACAAAACAGAGTTATGAGAAGAAGCGGGACGAGAATACAGAACCTTAAAGTATGAGCGTGTGGATGAGAGAAATCATCTTGGAGTGGGTGATACGGATCATGTAAAATCTGTGAAGAAAATCTGTGGCTTGGTAGCAATGAAGTCTGCAAGAGCTTCTGGGGATATTCCACTACATTTAGAGATAAGCTTAATCGAAAGGACAATAGTTGTAGACTCTATTTGAAAAGGACCAGGAAAAATAACACGCGAACAGTACAATCAACGGGGGCGAATAGAAAAGGCTACGAAATTATGGATTAAATAGCTTGGTACTAAAAGCTCCTTGGGCCGCACGGTATAAAATGACAGTTTCCTTGACTTGTGAAACGTTTCCTCGATATGTGTAGTTAAGTTTTGGGATACAAATTCAACAAGACACCTAACAGTAATTAAACTAGGTATAATGCATTCGTTTACAACTATGGAGCTCGAAGCACTTGGCAAAATTGACGCTTGTCAGCGTGGAGAAGAGAAAAAAGAATAAAACTAATATTGTGTCAGCTGTACTCCGTGATGGCTCTTCGCTGCCGCGCGACCACCACCAGTCGCACGTGAGCTGAGTATACCATGAAAAGGCCCAAGTCTTCGCGCATTCGAATTGGTGACCTTATGGTTGCAAACCAGGCGTGTAGACCACTTGGCCACCTGCCGATGGAGAAGAGAAAAGGCTAAGTCTCGGCAATTTGAAGCGTTAAGAACAACGGATAGGGAAAATGATCACCGTTTAAGCTCGTCCAGCCCTCTTTGAAGCGCCAAGTACGACTCGGTTGGAAAGATCCTACCTGAAAGTATGTCGTCGACGTATTTACATCCAATAGGACCTGATGAAATAGGAAATCTTCCGATGTACAAAGAAAACCAAAGGAGAGAGATTGCCCCCCTGTAAAAGACCCCAGTCGCTACCAAGAGTGGGGGAATTTTGCCGTTCAATTTGACGAACTGGGAGTGCTTCGTAAAATAATTTCCAATCAGATTGCACACCGCAGATTGGACACTGTTTTGGAATAATAGGTTGAGAAGTGGTGACCTGTCCACACTCCCAAAAGCGTTTGAATAATCTAGGAAAAGCAGACGCACTGTCTTGCATTTAGCATCTAACGCAGATGCTATTGAGTAAATGAGATAGGCCACTGCATCCAACGTGGAACGTTTGCGTTTGTAAGCAAATTTAAAGGCATATGTAGCTGGGGTGCTTGTAGAAATCAAAGGAATAAGTAGTTGTTCTGAGACTTTCATCACAACACCTGTACGATCGATGGAACGGAATTGCTGAATTCATTCTTTAGGGACTGGCTTTATCCTGACACGTCTCGAAATGTCGGCAATAGTGCCACTGTGTAGGCAACAAACAAACAAAAGTGTAAAATGTAAAATGAGGGAGTCGGCTCACTTCTTTAAAACAATTGGTGATAGAGCATCTGGTCCTCCGGCCTACCCCACATTCAGCCTCTTGAGTTTTTGGTAGACCTCGAGGAGTTGGAATGCAAATGGTGGACCAGCGGCGGAGGGTGATTGCGAAGAAATTGAAGACAAACAGCAGACATTTTGAGGGGCAGATCGGAATTCAGTTGGGTTTGTCAACGTCTACAGCCCCTAAATGTTTACCAGAGCCTTTACCACACAGTTGTTTCAAAAGCTGCCACAGGTCACGGCTGTTGTTTTTGGAGAAAATGGCATCAATGTACATGCCATTCAGTCGCATAAGTTCACATTTTATGGCTGAAGAAAGGAAGCTGACACAATCTGACAGTTGTGTGCAGGTTCCTTTTTCTTACGGAGTTGTTTGAGCAATGAGGAGGAGAACTGGTTCGCCCTTGAATACATGCTTTTAATTGGGCAACAAATGTCGAAGTAGAAATCTAGATAGTCGCTATGATGCTCACATTGAAGGGACAAACTGTCGTTGTTTAAAACAGTAAAATCAGTAGGGGACAAAGTTATTTGTAGTTTCGCGAGGTTATACATGTAACACTCTCGTCTCCTAACAGTTCTGAATGGTATATGAGCCAAGAAAACGGGGTTTGTCTTACAGTAATAATAATGGATCACAAGCTTTCTTCTCCACCGGAGCTTAGAGGTAAAAGTGCGTGGGTCCCTGTCCCACCCAATCCAAGTCGAATGTGGTGTACTTCAAGGATCGGTACTGGGGCCACGATTGTTTTTGATGTATATTGACGACATAGCGGCCCTCATTCTTTCCAACTGCCTACTCTATGCCGACGACATCAAGGTCTGGAGAACGATCAATACACCAGACGACTCCGCAATACTTCAAGAGGATCTGCATAAGGTGTATGCGTGGTCAGTTCAGAACCAACTCCCACTCAACACAGAAAAGTGTGGAGTATTACACTTACGTCACCAATCAGCATTTTTCTATAAACTGGGTGACCATGTGCTTCACACAACTGCTGAGGAAAAGGATTTAGGAGTCTTGATTCAGTCCGACCTTGGTTGTTCAGCCCAGGCAAAGAAAGCATCGAATGCGGGCATTTGAAATTTGGGCCTTCTCTGGCGCACATTTGGACGCTTCGATCCATCCGTTTTTCACCAATTTCTAGGTGCACACATACGACCACACGTGGAGTATGCAATACAAGTCTGGCAGCTGTGGCTGAGGAAAGACCTCTCTGATTTAGAGAAACCTCAAAGACGCGCAACGAAGAACGTGAAAGGTTTAGGCCATTTACGCTACGAAGACAGACTGATATTGCTCGGGATATTTAGTGGGTAATATCGACGACTACGGAGAGATTTGATTTTGGCTTATCAGATTCTGACACACCCCAATCATACCTGCCGCCATCTGCTGGAGCTCAGTAACAACAACAATCTGAGAGGCCATCATCTGAAGCTGGCAGTGCAGTACAGCCGTTTGGAATGTCGACGGAATTTCTTTTCCGTGCGTGTTTGCCAAGCCTGGAATGCTCTCCCAGAATCTGTAGTCAGTACACCCAACCTGATCGAGTTCAAAAATCGAGGTGATAGTGCACTCACTTCATTGCACTATCTCCCATAGTACAGTCTAATTTTGAGAGATCCAAAATCCATACTTTAAAAACATTTCCCCCACGCAAATTTCAACAGTGGATTTATATTTATATTTTGACGCTTTAAACTCAAACACTTTGCCCCATGCGAATTTCAAGGGGCGGTGACTCTTTTAACCCAATACTCCATACCTCATGATCCCCTCCGGAGTTATAGTGGATTATTATTTTGACACTTCAAACTCGGTGAGTCCACAAGCTTGTAGTGACTCGTTGTTAAACGATTTTACTGAATTGGTTTCCATTGAATTTTCCACACTTCTATGATTTTCGCACTGATCACCCTATGGGATTTGTCAAGCTTTAGCTTTTATACCCGCATAAATCCATTGTTCCATTGTTCCATTGTTAGAAATCGCGAACGCCATCACTGATTCGAGCTGCTGCTGCTGTTTCGTTTGATGTCGAATTGCGTCGTGTACTAAATTACAACACCGGCGATCTTTCGTCATATGTAAAACCCAACATTCCTAGGTTAACACAGGCAAAAAGGCCTTTACAATCAAATAATGTAAACTGTCAATCACACGGTTGGAGCAATCTTCTTCTCAGGTGCTCCTGTAGGAACTGGTAAAATGTTCCTTCCTAGATTGATTTTTGCGGCAATTATCACGCAAAACAACAGCGTTAGCTCTTGGGTACTCCGGAATATTTCCGACGTTGCTACCCGATGGAAGAACGGCTCATACTGCTTCGAAATTGCCATTAAACATGCAATTTATTGAAACTCCCATATGCGACATTTCTAAATCGTCCAGCATAGAAAACGTATTGCGGTAAGGTTGTTTGGGAGGAATGCACAATGACGCACAAATAGTCGCTGAAGGCACTTGGTCGATCATTGCAAAATTTGAGAGGAAACAGAAGAGTATTTGGGAACGCGTTAGTATTGCTTGCATGAGATTTCAGACAAACGTAGTCTATAATTCCTCAATCAACACACCAGTGGACGCAATAAGTGCTTATTTAAAATACTCTTTTTTGTAGCCTGACGTTAAGCCGGTAAAATTAACTGTAAATATGTGTGTCCAGTTTCAACACTGAGATATCCACACTACAATTACTGGATATTGAGAACAGCAAGTTGACCGTTTGTTTGACCTCAGGAAGCATCGAACTGCCTCATAAATATTGTAATTTAATCGCTTTGAAAAGAAGAATTGGTTGAAAAA
The DNA here is from genome assembly GCA_944474145.2 of Dicrocoelium dendriticum. Taxonomy (NCBI): domain Eukaryota; kingdom Metazoa; phylum Platyhelminthes; class Trematoda; order Plagiorchiida; family Dicrocoeliidae; genus Dicrocoelium; species Dicrocoelium dendriticum. The sequence continues at coordinate 4,167,264 of OX104066.1, read as the reverse complement.
GTATTTGCTATTATTCAAACCCATTAACCGATTCATCATTAGCTGAGTGAACGAGCTATTCTTGCTGCCAAGCATAAGGACGTCGACGAACTGAACATTATTATTCAGTCAAACCTTCCAACCGAGGCAGTCGAGTATAACTCTCTCGACAATGTGTGGGAAACAGATAAAGCGGTTTGTTATCCGAAAGATTTTTAAGATTCACTGGAGCTGCCAGGGATGCTACCGCATGTAGTTGAGTTACAAATCGGCACTCCAATAATCCTGCTGCGAAATATCAGCCAGCCAAAAGTTTGTAAAAACACGCGGCTTGCAGTGAAAGGATTACTCAGCAACGTCATACAGGCAACAATCTTGATCGAAAGTTTCAAAGGTGAAGATGTCCTCTCATTCCTCGCATTCCGATGATTTCTACTGATACGCCATTTTAAGTTAAGAGACTGCAAGTCCCTATTTGTTTGGCGTTTGCAATCGCAATCAACAAAGGTCAGAGCCAGTCTTTTGAAGTGGGCGGGTTAGATCTACATACCGACTGCTTCTCACATGGACAATTACATGTTACGCGTTCTAAACTAGGCAAACCTGACAATGAGATTGTTATATGTGCATGGACGAACTTACAACACAATTACGTCGTATACTCACATGAGTTGTGAAACCACATATTTTACAGAGGTGTGATTTCTTCCTACATTTTCATCTAACCAGACAACAGTACAACTAACAACATGATATACCAAAGTACATCGGAACTAGATGGACAACAAAGGTTATATTTTTCGTTTCATTCATTATCATTTACCCACACTGAGCCACAGCAAAGCCTGACCGGTTACAGCTATTATTTTATATTACGCATTGATCACAACCAGAGCGAGATGTCACCTATATGGTAGTCCATGACAAAGTCACGCTACCTTTGACTCAAATTCAGGCCTTGACGTCCTCGACCCATGCTTGCACCGCGATGCTCAGCATCAAGGTCTAACCCGACTTACCTTGAGATGAACTCTGGTAGTTCCTTTTGTCAAGACTGCGTCCGAAGTGGAGAGTTTGTCAGTGATACTGGCATCCACCACTCCACCTCATTGGCAGGATCGTCCCTGTTGACAAGTGGCAAAAATAAGCGGCCCAGGATAAAACTGAAACGCGGTGGGTCGCTGTTCTCCCCAAGATGTCCTACTACCAAAACACACCTTTTACAATAAAGTTCTGTAACATCATTTAGGGATTTATATCGGGAATAGGAAACTCATTCTGAGTAAAATGCTTTGCACATCGAAGCACTTTCAATAATCATGGCGAGATGATTCAGCCAACCAGCGCTTTGCAGTGTGTGAAGTGACTTGCGGGCAGTACTGTTGAATATAGACCGTGCACAGGTAATTAAGGTTTGCCTGTGCATCTCTCCTATGTCATGGACACTGTCTCTGTTGTGTAATCCGTGAAGACCTGTCAATCCATCGTCGTTTATTAAATCCCTTTACTTCCTTAAATAGAGGCTAGCTTTGGATTGACGCAGTGAGTACCTATAGTACTGAAAACATGTGAAGTTCACAAAAGTGATCTCCTAAGTGCAAAGTTTGGAACGGGTCCCTACAGCCCCATTTGTACTGAAATGTGCCTACCGCGTGTGAATGAGTTAGAAGCTATTGTCGCTGTTTAACGTTGAAAGGAATGATGGCCGGTCTAAGCATCTCATATACTGTTAAACACAGAGGTGGGTGTGTCTTCACGGTGAACGATGTCAAACAGCATTTTATGTGGAACAGCTATCATGATTCACCTCCGAAATGGTCATGCTAAGCACTGATTTTCAAGGCCGGATTTGTAAAATTTTACCTACGAGTATCATTCGGTGTATTAAACCCAGGACGATTGGGTAAGTCAATTGGGAGTAATTAGGTGCCAATAGCTGTACTAGGATAGAGAAATGGCGGTTTGACACCACTTTGCGTCGCAAAACGGCAATGGCAATATCTCTATAATGTGCATTAAATAATAATAATAATAATAATAATGTGCCAGCTGTACGCCGTAATGACGCTTCGCTGCCGCGCGACCACCGTTAGCCGCGCGCGGGCTGAGTATACCGCAAGGACGCCCACCCTAAGCGGAGGAAGCCCAACCGTACGCGGAGAACGCCCACCCCTACGCATGGAAATAGAAGTCATCTACTATAAAGAGAAATTAATACCATTAGAGTTCCCAAATTAGTACTGATTTTTTCAGTAATTGACATCATAGTTCATAACTTCACACAACCACTGATCCTAGAATATTCAGGAGTTGGCCTTCAAGGCGACAAGTTAATCGAATGCGTAAACCCACTGACCCTAATTAACACCGGTGATGTACTTCATCACACTAGTGATTATTGATATCCGTGTTGTTCCATCTCGTCTCCTAGTAGTTGAAAGGAAACTTTTCGGGTTGCCTTTGCTTGTGTTCTGTGGGAATTAACCCACGTTGGAACGGAAAAATAACGGAAAACTATGTTATACCTTAAAATACTGAGGTATACGATGATCTCGGCGTTTTGAGAACCACAATATGTAAACAACAACTGGTTGGTGTAGGCATTTGGTATTGCCTTTTAATTTCAATTGTGATTTTACCACGCTAATGTCCACTAAGCGCTCTATCGCTCCTGTGCATAGGACCTACTGTTCTGCTCAAGTCGTCGACATGACCTGAACTAGAAATTGGCCGGTACCTCAGCCATGGAGAACTTTGCCCGTCGGTGTCAGCTCACACGGTGTATACCATTTGACTTGTGATTGCGGAGTCAGGTACGTAGGTAGAACCGATAAGGCATTTATTTTCCCGGTTAACGGACCCGGTGCCGAAGTGGATCCTATCTTATATAGATCAGCAGCCCTTCCCGCCCCAAGTCCTGCAGTTGTCTAAGCCGTCGGCATCCTCCATAACTAAGTACTCGTTGATTACTTGTCACCGAGTTTAAGACAAGACTGTGCTCAAAAATTAGCTGCGTCACTCTAATCCGCGATTCTTTCGGATCATGGGGGCTAATGCGATTAGTCAAAAAGCAGCCAGCGCTCTGTACGCACAAACATGTGTCTGCCAGTTTCAGGCTGCCGTGGATATAAGGATTGAAATGCCAACATCCATTCGGCTCCCCGAGTTTGATTGTTTGGTCACACCCACGGTTTGCTAATGTTTCATATCGATTATCCTTATCAGTACGGAAGAGAATACAAAATGCGTGAATCTTTCAATTGACGCTTCACTGTACTTTGTAACTTGATGCAGGGAATTAACTGCTTTCGTTTTCACGAAAGACCGCTCTCAAAATTTTCCGATATTTGTATTGACACACTATGAACTCTATAGTACCGTTCGAGTAAGCAGCTAAAAATGCTTGCTGAACATTACAACTTAATCGAGACCGTGTAAACAATCTCAGCATGGTATTTTTGAGAATTGCTCCGGAAGTTTCTGCTCCATACTTTAACATTGATCAACGCTTAGTATATAGCCCATGTGTATTGCTGGACACTTGTACTGCATTAAGTCTGATACAGTACAAGTAACTACTGAGCCAATATGGATTCTATGTCCCACTGCTACTTTGGTCGTCCTCATGTCTGAGCACCACCTGTCGGACAATCACCCTAAATTTCCAGCACACTTCACCCCTTACTATCTATTTTGATGATATCCAAGCCAGCATTATCGTTCCCTTACAGTCATTTCTCCATAACATTGAAAATAGTTGGCTTCCTTACTGTAGCCACTTAACCATTTTAGCGGGTGACCGGTTATTTTTCTAAAACCTCCCAAAAATGTGTTTTAGCAAATACCATTTCTTGTTCAAAATGACCCCAATTCTTTCCCTATATGGATGCATAAGCGGAGGATACTGTCTTCGGTTAATAACAGGGTAGAATGGCGAATATCTGTTGGATACCACAAAGATGCGCTTGTATCGACAATGATGAACGTTGCATTATCGTGGATACGCATCATTATCGTTATACACGTTAACTACAGGGGAAAACACCTCAGCTATTGTGCCGTAACACAAAAACAAGGGGAATAAAAAACAACAGTCACACGCCGGCCGAGTCCTCAGTAACTGTTGGACATCGTTCCGGAATGCTAACAGCCGGTTATCGTGTCGCAAACGAGAGTTATATTGCGCCTAACGAATGAGATCGTGATTGGATGATGAGGCTAAGCAAGATGGGGATGGCCTATGTAACTCACAACACAAACGCCATTGGGACCGGCTCTTAGCCATATCAGCAAGGGTGTCCATCTAAACGTTTTCACCTTCCTTAGGACCCCAGCCAGACAGTCGGGATGCACCAACCGACGCCAACTTCGAAGTGAGGGTTTTCATTTCTCTCGACCAAGTCTTCACTTGACCTCCCCTCCTCCTCTTCCAATCGCACCAACAAAGCGCAAACAATGCAAGTCGCAGAAGTCGGTGTACTGGCATGCGCAAGACGTGGCCCAACCATCGGAGCCTGGTGTGTGATATATTAGTGCTAAGCGGTTCACGTGCTCTAGGTGCACCAAATACGCGACGGGGAACACGCTTACTGCTCACGCGGTGCTCCCACCAGACATGAGATAAGCTGCGAAGGCAGCGATGATCGAATGTGATGAGCTTCTTTATGTCTGTCGACCTGATGGGCCAGGTTTCACAATCATATGGGAGAGCTGAACGGACTGCTGGGTTATAAACTCTGCCCTTCAAGGCGGGAGTAATGCCGCATCTGCACCACAGGTTGCGGAGGTTGGCAAAAGCTCCTCGAGCTTTTGCTATGCGGTTCGTAACCTCATCTTCAATCCCACGGGTGCTAATATAGCTGCCCAGGTACTTGAATTTCCGAACGACTTCTAGCTGATCACCACTAGGCGTTAGCGCAGGGTTGGGTCCCTGCCAATCTTGGAGAAGTACTTTGCATTTCGATGGAGCAAAGCATAATCCAAAACTATTGACGGCCAGTGCTAATCGGCCCAGTGCTGCTTTACATGTTTGGGAGCTGTCACAGATTAGGACAATATCGTCCGCATACTCTAAGTCAAGAAGTCACTCACCAGGAAGTAGTTCTACACATTCTAGGTCGTGTCCAGCGAACGCTGTTTCCATGACTTCATCAAGAGCCAAGTTAAAGAGGAATGGTGACAGCGATCCACCTTATCTCACACCGCCGGTGATACTGAAGGGTGGCGACAGTTTGCCATAAACCCTCGCTCTACCCGAACTATGCGCGTACAGCGCCTTGATAATGTTTACGTATTTATCAGGCATACCTTTCCTCAGCAGACAGTCCCAAATGACACGTCGATCAACTGAGTCGAAGACATCTTTAATGTCAAGAAACAAGACAACGGTGGGTCACCAATAAACATGGCGGTGCTCCAACAATTGGCGCAAGGTGAAGATGTGGTCCTTGCAGCCCCGACCTAGACGAAATCCGACATGCTCTTCACGAAACTGGCTTTCACGAGTGCCAGTCAGTCTGTGGAGAATGACAGCGGCAAGCAAGTTAGAGGCAATCGAAATCAGACTGATAACTCTATGATTGCCGCATTCCAAAAGGGAGTTTCCTTTGAAAAATGGGACAATGACTGAGCGGTTCCAGTCTCTCGGGACAGTTTTCTGCTCCCAAAATTTCACTAGCAACTTGTGTAAATCATGTACTAGAGCAGGTCCCCCGAATTTGAAGAGAGCTGGGGGAATTCTATCTGCCCCTGCGGCCTTATGCATTTTCTACAGCCTGATCTCAATTGCGTCTTTTGCGCGTGAGGGGGATCCAATGAGGCGGCCGAGGGCGCAGGGCAGTCAACGCCCGAAAAAGAAACCGATAAAGCAGGTTGGTTAAATTGCCTTGCAAGGTGTTCAGCCCACGGCTCCAAGCGTTTTGATAGGCTGTTGACCGGCTGCCTACTCTCGTCACGTACGGACTCACTAACACCAGGTCTCCTGCTGCCTGTTTCCCTTATCAAACGCAATAACCTACGATGCTTGCCAACAGTAGCGGCTGTTTCCATCTCAAAGGCACGATGAGACCACCAGGTTTAACGGTTTTTCTTCATGCTAGCACGTAGTTTTGTCCTGAGATTTTTGCGAGCCTCATTGTGTTCGCTTCCAGCCGGAATACGTCGGCGAGCATCCATAAGTTCCAGAGACTGTGTAGAGACCCAATGTCCGGTTTGGCAATTTTCGTTGCCACATGAAGACATATCTGCTAATAGTAACGTTTGACGAATATGCGACCAGTGATCTTCAACGGTGTTTAGTGGGCGCTTACTCAGCCCAGATGACAGCGCACTTTGATATGTCTGCAGAACACCCGGCTTCGCCAGCTGGCTTGTGTCAATTCGTTCACATCGACGTTGCGGACGTCCACCGAAACGCATCCGGAAGTGCAGGCAAATGCGTAGTCAGAGTCCATGCTCGTGCTGCAAATCGAGCGACAGTTTTGGACACAGCCTCTCCAGCGGTAACTGATCGCGATGTGATCGATTTGTGTCCATGGTTGGCTCGAGGCTGGTGGCCGCCAAGTCACGCTTCGGCGGGTGCTGTGTCAAAAGTTAGTGCTCGCGAGAAAGAGGCGAGCATTTTAACCCAACTGTAGCAATCGCTCACCGTTATCATTACGGGAGCCTACACCAGGTTGTCCACCCGGATGAAGCTCATCGGAGGACAATTTTCCGATTTGGGCGTTTAGACTGCCAGCCAACACCACAGTATCCGTACTTCTTCCGTAACGAATGAACTCGTGAAGTTGCTGATAGAAACCATCTTTTACCGAATCAGTGATACAGTTTGTAGGGGCGTGGGCCGCAACGACAAACAGGCACGGTTTGTACCCGTGCGATTTCATAGCAGGGAAGGAACCATCTAACCTAACGGCGCACATCCGGCTGTTTACTGGGATCCAATCGATCAGGGCAGCTTCAGCCCGGGAACTCAAACAATATCGACGCCAGCTTGACCGGCATTTGAAGCTGCATCATCGCCAGACAGGCGCAATGAGAATGCGTCGCCAGTGCCGCATGTGGGGGATCGCAAGGTAAGCACGGAGCCCTAATATTGCAGGCGGGTTTCTGATAAACAACAAATATCGATCGATAGGGTCTCTAGTGTGCGGGCAAGTGCTGCCTGTTGGTCAAACTGCAGCAAAGTGCGCACGTTGAAGCATGCCAGTCTTAGCGAGACACGAGGACCCCAAAGGAAAACAGATGAACGGACGTTGTCCGCTTGGTTAAACATGGACTTGTCGACTGGATTGGAGCGACGCACTGCGACTGTGTGCGACTTGAATCTAGAAGGCAAGCGACTATTGAAGCAAGCTGGGAAAGGGCCAAGAATCGGGGATTGAAAATGGGGGGATAAAAGGAAATTTGGAGCGAGATGATAAGGATGAAGGAACGTAAGTAGGGGGAACGAAGACGGGAAGGCCTTAGCAGTAGCATTCATATCCCAATCGACCCTGCACGATAAAGCAGATAGGGCGCCGTTTATTATCCTCTGCGACGATCAGAGCAGCAATAAATTGTTTGATAAAGGGTTCATTGTATTGCGTAGGCAGAATACTGTCACGTTGCGTAGGTCTAGACAGCAAAACGATGAGTTCTCAACCAAAGCCTTTGGTTCATAAACCTGACCGCAAGGCAGCGGGTTTTGGCACTGGACTACAGACGGCCCGTTTTATAAAGTAAGGAGCCACCCTCATTCCAACCTCCAACCTGGAGGACCAGGAGGCTGTTTTTCTGGCCTTTAACCATTGATCAATCTGGTATGAGTGGCTCTGAAGGCGCAAAAATAAGCATCACCCAGCATAGCTCAATGGGCCTCTGAGGCACGCAAACCATCGCACCACGGTAAGGTCCAGCCTCATTGCGATGGTCCAGCCCCGTTGCGATGGTGTCCAGCCTCATTCCTTCATTGCCTCATTGCGGATACTATACAATGCAAAATACTTTGTCACCAACACTACAGCAGATGCTTGCCAAGTCCCGTGGAATTTTTGCAGCCAACACTAAAACATAGAGGGATAAGTGCATCGTCAGCTTAAGTGTCAACCGATTTAACCACAGTGCTGTATAAAGATACCTTTGAGTGGAAATCGATGGTACGCACACAAAGAGGTATGAGGAGCAGTTACAGCTCCCGGAATCCATGGAAAAAGGACAGAAAAAATGAACATGACAACGCTTACTCGTGTGCCTCTTCCTTAGACCGATGATATACGTAAGTCTAGACCATCCTAAAAGCATGTTAGTGCATTGTACCAAGCTTTTAGCGTGGTACATTTTCGAAATCGTGTGCAGTACTTTCAAGTTAGCGAGGCTAAGAACGCTGTTTTGGCGTCGTTGACACTCCCATTGGTCATGGGACGTAAACCAATGGGACACCGGTTAGAAGCCCACAGCATAAGCGACAAACAGGCCAATGAAAGGGGTCGAGCACCACCTTCTGTTCTCTTTTGATGCCTATCTGAAGGAGCTTTGTAGGCTTACGGGCTGACTGCACGCTTGCCTTCCTTGCTCGCTGGCCGATCTGGCCATACGTGATATGGTAGCCATAGTGTAATTGTGCCACTGCCAGCAATCTGGAGAATCGATAGGTGTGCGATTTCGCTTAGGATATGCGTGTAATTGTTAAGGCAATGTGAGGGAATCAGAAACAATGCAGTAATTCGTATGAAGGTAAAGCTAGGACTTCTTCGCAGATAGAATTTTTAAAAGCTTTACAGCTACAAAGTTCTCATGCTGTGTTATTTCAGTTGGCCGTACACTCATGTGAATAGCGTAGCTACGTATTGCTGATGTAGTCGGCGCATTGTATACTAAGGTCAAGTTCGCTGGGTAGGTAAGACCTTCAGTGGATCTGTAGCCATTGTTCCAAAGAGGAGGGTTCCTAGTGTGGCGGTGACACGACATTAGTGAGTGTTCGTCCGTCTTCACACCTGTGGGCCGCTTCGGTAATCAGTTACCGCTACAGGACCCATGGAACTGCCGTTATGTTAAGGTCATAAGGTGCATGTCAATCCTGCGTTTCAACAGGATAGTTACACTTCCCTTCCAAGTGATGATAAGTATCAAGTGACTCTACGGCCCTGATCTGATCTGCCAGGAAGCATTGCATACGCATAGTAGGCATAGAGTTTGGAGCAGTTTTCCTTCTTCAACAATGCTCCCGGAATTATCTACTTTCCAATGATAAACTGTTTCCGAGTAGTTGCCACGTCGATAACAACCTGTGTCACGGCGTACGCACAAGACTGCTTCTAAGACTAGCTGAAACATTGGTCCATAGCAGGATTAGTGGGTGCGGTTGCCTTTGTAAATGATTGCAAGCGCACTGTAGGAACGCTCATGGGTGAGGCAACAGTGTTTGTCTGTTCCAAGTACTCACCTGAATTACCAGAGTAAAATGCCTGCGTCGCCACTTATTATAAGTCTTGCGTTCTTTCTAGCAGGACAATGTGACCTATATATACACCGTAGTCATTGTAGCCCCTTCAGATGTTTCTTTGTTGAGTAATGCCGATTTTATGAGGATAGCATTTCAGCCCATGAACGTAATAGTGAGGTTCCATCTGCATTGACTGTGCTTCTACTGGTTCCATTTGGAGAGCAACTTGTCAAATCGTCTCAACACTTATGGGCAATTATATGGAAGTGAAGCCTAATTATCCTATGAATACGTAGGTTCCTAAAACCTTTACATAACGCCATACATGGAGACACTGAAGCGATAACTGATTAACAAAGTCGCCTCCCATTACCCCACCCAGAGCTCAAGCGAAGGCTTCCATCCTTCAGCCTTCTAGGGTAGGCCTTTGTAGCGTATCTGAAAACCCACTCAGAATTTTTCAAAACTAGATTTCACTCTCGTTTTAACTTTCGAAACATCCACTTGTTTTACCGACGGCAGTTCCGTTTTCAAAAACTGATTTGGCGAGTTTCGTGCTACACCGTGTCTTGCTCTCATTGATTCCCTTCCAGACTTTGGTTTGGTCTTGTCTCTTGACCTCCGTACCAAGGAACTGAAGAACAATCACTTTTCTTTGCGCCACAGCACCGGTACCTCGTCATGTACGATGTTATTTAGATCTTTTTACACTTTACCACGGCACCCATACTATAAAGGTCAAGAGTTCTACATCTCCCCCTATTGCTTTAGGCCGCCTCCTTTTTAGCCTGCTAGGAAGCCTTATGTCTTCGTATGCCGCTGTGCTTTAGCTCCATATACACTTGCTGATTTCACAATGTCAGTACGCACGCGTCCTTACCCTCTGCTTTTTTCGTTAGTAAGCCAACTTTAGCTCTACTCTTCAAGCAACTAGGTACGACATAATTTCCTGTATTTGCTGTGCTTGATCTTCATACGTCCCACATGCTTACATTAATATCTGTCATTCCCATCTCTGCGATCTCGCCTAGATCATTTGCACGATACGTTTAGGAGTTAAGGCTGCAAATGCGAGTTTATGATCAACTTCAGCAACTTTCATTATCGTTTGACCCATTTCTAGCTCGCCTGCAGTCACTCAGGTCCTAAGAACCCATGTGGCAGTGGTAGTTGCAGCTTCAAAGACGGCCTATTACGCCCAATTCGTATCTTCACCTCCACGGCTGTCTACCTCGCCTGCCACCTTTCTACGACGCAAATAGGGCGATACTTGGCCTACCACTCTTGAACTGAATGGCAACTCCTTTCTGCTGGCAGCGGGTCATTCATCGGCCATCAATTCCTTATCCCAACTTTACTTTGCTCTAAGGCGTACTGTGCATCAATGATTTCCTTAAACTGTAAAGCGTACTTACACTATATGTCCCTATCTTCAAACGTCTGACTTTCAACTAGGATTAACTGTGACTCTTGCAAAGTAAGCGGTAGTCGGTTTTAAACTGGACGACAGTACATCTCCGCAGGAAACAGATCGAGCCACGACCCTTATTTCCTTAGCCTATGATGCCCCATTTGAAAAGCCACTTCAGTTAACATCACCGTTCTTTTACTCCGCTTTCCGTTTTGGTATCCTTCCCTAAAACCACAGATATTTGTCGGCCAAGAGTTCATAATTCGTATCTCACTTTTCGACCTACTTATGACCCACACTTTTTTACATAGTATTTGGTTTTGCTATAAATGGTACGGAGTGCACTGGAGAACCCCTCTGAGTTTACGGAGTATATACCTAAACCATAACTTCTCCAGCATTTCCTCGTCTCCATCTTAATAACTATTACCACCCGTTAAACAGTTTGTCCTGCGGCTCCGCGCAAATGGACCAAACTTGGTAAACTCTTAGCTTGCGGTACTTTCGGCAACGGAGACTCGAGTATGCGGACAAATGTGCTGATAGTCCGTGGAGTCCATCTCTCATCAGAGAGCAACTGAACCCATCCGTATTATTCAACGCAACTCTACTCTTTTACTCCCACATATATTTGCCCACAGGGGCGTTGTTTATCAATATGGTCGCAACCAAATCCAACTCCCTCCATTAATCATCTATATATCCCTTATTACTGCCCCATTTGTTCAAACCGTGGCTCTACGAATATGGAAGCTAATAACAACATTACAGATTTGGTTACTACAGGAAACCCACTAGCCCTTCTCCTCGTAGTAGACGTTAGCATCGCGATGGCGCCGTTATTGTAAGCATACGTTGTTCCCACCTAAGATACTACGAAGAATGGACAAAACTAGTTTGATACGAAGTTTCTGATCCAAACGTAACACTATCTGCACCGTCAGTTGAGTCATGGTATCCTAAACCAGATATTTTGCACTCCAATTTATCTTCTTTTGGCCCCAGATCTCTTAGCTTTTAGTTGTACATTTGCCAATCACTATTGGAAACACTGGGAGACTGGCGGCATAATGAACCAGATCCACTTTTGCTCGCCATTCCCGCCACCCGTACATTTAATATTTCATGCTCTCTGACATTGGTACGAAAGCTAGCCATGTGCCAGAGACTCCTGTCATACCCACTAGCTAGAAATCCAGCTATTTCGAACCATTTCTTGTCTTAGCTTGGTCATCTGTACAAAATTTATCTTTTTACTGGCACCATTGCCTACCTTGCGTCATGCGTAAAGGTGAGTGGAAAACCAGCTCTCATTTCCTGTGTACTTTGCTGTTCCTGACTTATACTAGTATTCATTAATGCTGTACGGCGATCTAGAATAGCTCTTACCGGAACATACACCGAGGTGATAGCTTGCGTGACATTAACGCCTTATTTTGCATGGATGTCCTCCATACTGAACCTCCTCAATTGGAGAGAGAATGTGTAGAGGACCGTTGCCTAATAAGTTCGACTGCGGAGGCAAAAGCAACCTCAGGCAAAACTCATAATAGAAGCACAATCGAGCACACTTGCGTTCTGGTTCTTCCTTCAGTCCATGTTATTTTCATGCCGACTGGCGATTCGAAGATTTAAATCCGACTACTGGAATGATATGGCAGCAGCAAACGAAACCAGCACGACTCAAGCGGGTATAAATCGTTTTATTCAAAATTTGTGCATTCAAACAAATGGGACGAAATGGTCGGTAACAGAAATGATAAAAACAAAGATAAGATAGTATAATCAACACCAGTACAGAACTCCCCCTAGAGCTTGCGCTGGTAAGCAAAGCTTGATATGACGTTCATAGAACTATTTTGCTAGTTTAGAGAGGAACGAAACAACACGACCTGAACGTGTGTGGATAGGATCCTTTGGTAGGGGACACAGAGATTCCGAGTTTTGGAAATCGGTCTTGTGTTTATCAATGGGCAAAGGCCCAGGCGCAGGAGGTTTTTGATTGCTTGAGGTTGATCCTGAACCAATCAACATTGACTCCAGGTATGCGGGTTCAAGACGATCAATGCTCACCGACTTCTTGAACTCATTCTTTATCCAGAACGAAGTATTTCGGTTTCCGCAAAAAACCTTGAATGGACCTTCATGAAGCGGTGTCAAGGGTCTTCGAACAGCATCGATTCGGATGAGGGCATACGGACAAGAGTGTAAGTCAGGAGGTATACGCTGCTTGCGTGTGCTTAGTCGAGGTGGTGTCGGTCTAATGGATCGAAAATGGTGCTTCAGGCGTCCAGTGAGTCCAGTATAATCTCGCCTGGGAGTCTGAGAGTTGTGCCAAATACAAGTTCGGCTGGGCAGCATCCGATATCTTCTTTACGGTATTGCAAATACTAAGAATAATAGCTGGGAGGCGTTCAAACCAACCGGCATTAGGCGAACTAGCTGTAATGGCGGCTTTCAGTTGTCGATGAAATCTTTCGACAAGGCCATTGGCAGCAGGATGATAGGTAGTCGTCTGGAAGTGGTAACAACAAAGTAACCGACTCAAGTCACGAAAAAGAGTAGAACTGAATTGTGATCCTGTCAATATTGATAGTAGCTGGCACACTGAAGAATGAAATCCACGATTCAACGAAAGCACGAGCAACAGTTTCAGAGAGAGCACGTAAGGGAATCGCATGAGGAAAATGAGTAGAACGATCAACACAATTCAACAGATAAGTGAAACAGTTAGATGCAGGTAACGGTCCTACAACATCAAGATGAATGTGTTTGAATCGAGCTTCAGGGAGTGAAAAAGTACCAGGAGTTGAAACACTGTGTCTGTGAACCTTGCTGGTTTGATAACTAAGACAGGTTTTGGCCCACTGTCGGATGTCTGTGCGCACATTGGGCCAGATGTAACGGTCAGTTTCACAGTAGATCGAATACTGGGGTGCGATAATCCATGAAGATGTTCAAAAACCAGTCGTTAGTAGGACTGTGGAACAAAAGGTCTAGGTTTACCGGCGGGAATATCGTAGTAGATACTTGCGTTGGAATTGAGCACGGGCAATTACATTAATTTTAACGTAGCGTTCGACCGAAGCTGTGTTAATTCTGGGTCACTGGCTTGGGCAACAGACATTTCTTCAAGCTCAATGAGCGAGCGTGAAAACTGATGGATGTGTGCACGGGGTAGTGTGTCGGCAACATGGTTGGTAGGACCATCAATATAGTGAATATCAACACAAAACTGGGAAAGATAATCAAGGTGTCGAGTCTCTCTAGGGGAGTAACGGTCAGAAGTTGCACGAAAAGCGTACGAAAGGGGTTTATGATCTGTCAAGATGACAAAACATCGACCCTAAAGAATGTGACCGAAATGTTTTGCAGCCAGGTACATGGCAAGGAGCTTTTGACCGAACGTATTTTACCTGGGCTGGGCAGGTTAAAACTTCCGTAAGAAAAAAACAATGGTTAAATTTCCTTATCCACGAGCTGCTGACATGTGGCGTCAACGGCGGATTGTGAAGCTTCTGTTTTGAGAAAGAGAGTGACGTTATCGTCCGTTCTCAAGAAAGCAACTGAAGTAGCTTGGCTCAACTTTTGCTTGAGATCGTTAAACACTGCTTCTGGTGTGAAAGTGAACATTTTGGTACTGCACTTGAGCTAATCAGTTAAAGGTTAAAGGATTGCAGCGCAGTCATGTAAAAACCGTCCGTAGTAGTTAACCACGCCGAGAAAACGGAGTAGGCTCTTAACGGATTGTGGCACAGGATAGTCCAGTATGGCTTGCGTTTTATCAGCCGAGTGACTAATCACGTTAGCGTTAATTCTGTGGCCTAGGAAATTGACGGAAGGTTTGCCAAACACACATTTTTCAGCGTTAATCGTGATACCATGATGTTTGAAACGTTCGAAAACTTTTCGTAGATGTGTTATTTTTGTTGCCAGAAGCACTTGCAGCTAAAACTTCATCATTGTAAACAAAGACAAAGTCGAGACCACTGAGAACTTGGTGCATGAAGCTTTGGAAAGATTGCGCGGCATTTCGGAGACCGAATGACCTACGGAGAAACTCGTACAAGCCAAATAAATAAATAAATAAACAGGATATCCTCGCTGAAACTAGGCGCACCGGTTAGGGCCCGATCAAATATGCATACAAGCATAGCTGCTTTGGAATAGTAAAAAATTTCATTTCAATGAAAGGTAGAACCGAAATGTTCGTAGTTCATACGAGTGCGCTTTTTGTCATGTAATAGTCCGACCCAGGAACATGGCGGCGCTGGAGCGCGGAAAAAGCAGTCACGACGGTTGCATCAAAATGGAAGTTTGGCGTGATTTTGCCATGTGGTAATCCATGAGCACAGGAGCCAAAGTGAAAGTTCGGTGATCGCTGTCCATTAAAAGTTTGGAATGTTCCGTACTCCATCAAATCCTTCTCCATAATAAAATCGGTTGCACTGGTTGTATGCAGAAGTCTGCTGACTGCGCCAGTGTGAAATGGTGCGCTATGACTTTAATCAGTGGCAAGTCACAGCCGCCACGTCGCAGTGTTGCTAAACGGACATTTGTGGCTTTTTATAGGGAGAACGCTTGCCAGGCGAAAACCCATCACGTGCTGGAACTGCCGCAGGGTATTTTGAATTATAGTGCAAGCTGGCGATGCATCCTACAGCCCGATTTTGCACCCGGTTATTTGCAGTCAATGGACGGCTAAATTTCTTCGCTGCTTTACCTATTAAATTAGTCATGATCCGGCAGTAGTCGCTGAAACCGGTCGAAGATGCAAAAGAGTCTTATCGGCTGATGTTTGGTAAAGCTTGGTAAAAAATATCAGGTTAATAGAAACTGGATTCTTCTTCTGTGGTATACTTGTCCGGGTTGGGCAGAGCATGTCCAGCTATCCATGCTGGACTTGTCATGGGGTGATGAGCACAGTTGGTCCTTGTGTCTGCTAATGTTCATCTCAGGAGAAAAATGCCATTCCTTTGCAACGTCGTTACGATAGTCTGAGAGAGAGTTCGGCACAGATCAGATGTGTGCAGGCAAATTGTGACAACTGTCTGGTGCCTGTGAACCTGAATGGCACCCCTACTGTGGACCTCGCTACTTCATCTGATACGGATACTTGATTGCTTGATTCCTGGAATGAATTTACAAACCCTGGGACCAGTACTATCCATAAATCTACATCATACATGGATCAAAACAGCTAACCTTATAGCAATATAGGAAACGCCTCTGTTAATATTGTGTTCAGCTGCTGCTACAACTCGACCCCCTATACCGAAAGGGACAATGGTTGATAAAATTCTAAGGCAACCTTTAAATAGCCCAGTTAACTCGGATATGTTAGGAAAATTCTACGACGATCGAAGCGAGTGCAGCATAACCTACACGCAGAGAACAGAGCCGCCGGCGCCTCGAGTCAAAAGGCCCGGTGTATGGACCACAACACCGAGTTCACCTGGGCCGCTGGGGTCAACGACACCAACTTTGAAAATAAAATAGCGTAGGCCCTAGCACCGTATAACGCCGTATGCAAGAATGCATTGTGTAGCGCACTAGTGTTCAACGTCCAAGACGATATATCGGTGGGCGCATTTAGGCGTGCAATCATTGCAGTTAATGGCATTGCAGTGAACGCACTGCAGGTTCAACTACTGACTAAGCGTGTAACAAAATTTGCGGCTCCCATCAAAGTGAATGTAATGGATGAGACATTATTGCGTCCTCTCATAGCTAACCGTGAACAACTTTGCAATGCAACAATGATTAGCCAACTTATTTTTGGGCAGCTGAAAAGCAGCATAAGTCGGACTGCTACAAACCCTAACACCAAAACAGGCTTTAGTCAACCAGAGCCCAGCGCATCCATCAAAGAGCGACGAGCGACATCTAACCTCTTAGACACCACCGTGTCTAAAACCACGAAGGCTCCTAGCGCTAAACGGGCATGCGGTGGGAACACACCTAGATACCCACCTATGGTGGTTTTCTCGCCTACATCTGCCTTAACATATCAATATCCGTAGACAAGCAGTCGTCGCAACCTGGTTGGAACAATATGGAGTTCAGCGCACTTGCATTTGACATTCCGGATGGCATAGCGACGGACAATTTTAAGAGCACAAGCGTTAAATTTAACGGTATCGTAGAAAACTCGGTACAAGTTGAGAGAATGGTCCAAAGAATCAGAAAATTTCCAACCCCAATCAAACTGAGGACAGACGATAGTGGAATCTTGCGTACTGAAAGATTGCATTGTGAACGACTCCGCAATGGTACCAAGTTAAGGCAATTATTTTTCCGCCCACCAAGACGGACGCTACCGTGTCATGCCCCAGGTGCTAGTGAGACGGCACGGGTACCACCACCGCAATTAATTCAACTACGGTGAGCACTAAATTTGGCAATCTACACAGCTCCGCTCAACTTCACGTGCCTCCAGAGTTGCTGCGCACCTGCTACACCCTTCAGACTTATGTTGCCGGTCAGGATACATGGCCTACATAGTCCACTTCTTCCTACCCCGCAATCTGCGCATTTTTAGACCAGATGAGGATGAGCCGCGACAGTTTCATCCCGGCACCAAACACCACGTTGCCCAATTATCCACTGCAATGTCTTCTCACTCACTTCCTACAACTACTGCAGATAGCGAAGTAGCTAGCAACGGCTTCATTTCGTCATCCGTAAAGCTAGTAGACCCCAAGTGTTCTTGCTCACTGCTGCTTATAAATATCAGGTCGCTAACAATAAAATGCATATCCTGCGTTCGCTGTGTGTCCACGCCGATCCTGACGCAATGTCTGTCACGGAAACGTGCTTTTCCCCTTAGGCTTTAGAGGAGGTTTACTCACTTCCCGTTTTGTGCAATCTTGTGTGCATAAAGGATGGGGCGAGTGCGCTATTATGTTAAAAATACTTACTCAGAAAATGATTGAAATCATGAACGCAGCTGAGGCGACGGATTCTGCATGGATAACGGCTGGTATCCTGAAATCAACAGTACTATCTGGATGTGTGTGTATAGACCACCCGATACCTCAACTAAAGGTGACAACGCACGTATGGTTACTTTTGCACAAGCATCAAATCTTTCGTGCGGATATAAACTAGTCGCTGGAGATTTCAACCTGCTTGAGTTAAACTGGTTCCCACCTGCTGCAACAACGAAGTATGCAGGCCTACTAGCATGTATCAATTTAGGCAGCTGGACGCAACATGTATCTGCTCCAACCAGGGCGAAACATATTCTTGACTTAATATTTACTCTCGGCATCCCATCAACGCGAGTGTCAGTCGGCCAGGGGTTGCCAGGTAACGATCACAGATTAATGCGTTACTCTGTTTACTTAAAGCGACATAATGCCTACCAAACAGAAACAGACGCAGTCATAGTATTCCGCCCGATGCACGTCGTCAATTGGGCAACCTTTGCTATACTCGTCAGATCAAGAAATTGGGATGAATTCTTTATATCTGATCCTGTGGATCGGTCGGTGGAGCAGGTGTATGAAGAAATACTTTACTTGCTCAACTCGCTAGCTCCCGTGTCACATTTAATAAGGCACTCATCTAAAAGCGTAACCCAACCCACTATGCACAACAGAATGCGTCAGCTTGGACGATCCTACAACAAATATTCAATTTCGTCCACATCATGAAAGCGAATGAGATGGCAAATCAACTTTCTGTCAGTTGTGAGCAGCAGCAAACCAATCAAGAAATAACCGCACTAAATGGTGCGAACAAAGCTAAAAATCTCAGCTGGCTGCTGCGCTCTCGGACCCCTAACTATGGACGACAGATCTCTACCATAAAAATCAGTCTCGACGACACTTCCAATGACGCAAGAATTTTACGTGAAGTCTTCAGCTCAAATTTTAAAGAATCGCAGTGCGTAGAAATAGCCTAAACCTTTCAGGCCCTGCAAGTGCCCGGTAGCCCGTCCCTGGTCTCTGTATAGTTTGACATAAATAGTGTCCGTTCCGTGATTTCAACCATCGAGTCATCTTCGAACCCTCGTCCAGACGGAATACCACCTAGTCTAATTAAGAATGGTGTCGAAGAAACCCATATTCTTCTTTTAAAACGCGTTATCAATGCAGAAAGGTCAGTACCCTACCGCTTGGAAGCATTCCATCATTATGCCACGGCAATAGGCGTGGAAGCGTACAGGAAGCTGGTAACTAGCGCCCTATTAACCACACTTCTATTATCTCGCGAGTGATAAAGAAGTTGGTTGAAAGAGCCCTCATGAGTTACCTTTATGCAGGCCAGCACATAAATGAATCACAGCACGGATTTTTAAGTGTTCGGTCTTGTGCAGCCTGTCGGCTGGACTTCCTTAATTTATTCACCGAGGCCATTGACTCTAGTCTTTCAGCTGTCATTCTTTACCTTGATATGCAAAAGGTGTTTGAGGGCATCACACATGCACCTGATCCATAAGGTGAAGGCTTACGGGGTAGACAGTCCTCTAGTAAACTGGCTGAGTTCATATCTAATAGGACGCACGCAGTCTGTTAAGGTTCAGCAAATGGGATCTACCCCGACCTCCGTCCCCAGTGGGGTGGTGCAGTGGAGCGTTTTTGGTCCCGCCATATTTTCTATTTATATCAATGACCACTGCAGGAGTTTGCAGCACGGTCACTCCTTCATCTTTGCTGACGACGTGAAAGCTGTATACGTCTTACCTTCGGTAATGAAATATCCGCAATTAATAGTATCTGTGAGGATCATAAAGCACTTGAAAGTGGTGCGAACCCTGGCAACTAACCTACTCCCTTCAAAAATCTAATGGTGTGACCCACAAATTTTCTACACCTGCTGGGTCCCTAACAATAAACGGCATCACCATCAAACAGAATGCCATGACAACAGATCTGGGCTTGCGCTACTCCATGATCCTCAACTTTGCAAAGCAAGTTCATTATCAAGTGGCAAGAGTAAGGGGATTATCTTTCCACATACGCCGTTACATAAAAACCGCAGATGCAAGGCTAGTGATTTCTAAGTGCCACGTCCGGCCACATATGGAATACTGCACTTTATTTGCAGCAACCTACGGAAGTCGAACCATGTTCTACTTGAAAAGCTCAGCGGCACTTTACGAAGATGATGACTCCATCACAACAAGTGCTGAGTTATCGACAAAGGTGCAAACACCCAAAAATTCAGCTCCTTTGGAAAGGCGCATTATCCTTAATGTGTGTTTTTTACATAGGCTACTTCACAAAAAGCTACACGGTAATGTCACTCGTCTTAAACTAAGCAGCACATCTGAAGCTAAACTCCGAAACCAGGGTCATTCCATTACCCCGCTTAGGGCAAGGAAGAGATTGTGGTCTCGTTAGTTCTTAGTTGTTTACGTGGACATATGGAACAGGTTGCCTTCCAGAATAACAGAAATCCACAACTTCCAGGCATTTAGGAAGGAGATACAAAGATTCCAATGTTTTGGCAATATACAAAGCACCTACCATATCTGCTATTCGCAAGACCACTTCTTCGAAACTGGCCCTGATGTAGCTTGTGGATGCCCACGACGTAGTGCATGACATCTAAGCACCTTGAGCTCACAACTCATCCACATTCATTGTCGTTACCGTCTTATCACCTAAGAGCCTTTAACGGTATCCGTCGCACCCATTTTCTAGGTTTTAAGAATAACAATTCGAGTACAGTATGACTTTAGTCTTCAACGATCACGTCTTGACCTGCTTGAGTTCTCCTCCGGACAATTCCGCCTTATGCTTGCACTATGGAAAGAGTAGACGCCACCACAAAACCATCCTGTAAGGGACAATCGGTAGCATAACCCCCACGAATTGTCTCCAACAATGACCCTCATGTTTTCACCATATCCAGTACCGCAATCCCAACACCCGGGAGATCTCAGTCGCATCAGTCGCACGCATCTTACAGGTGTTAAGATCAGAACTCTGAATGCAAAAGGTATTTAGCCATTTCTGATTAGTTCCTGACGTGCTTCGGTTCCATCACTGACAATTTGGTCCAAGGGCTGCGTGGACCAACCGGTATCTACAACCCACCGGCTTCGCTTTTTCAATTGTCACTTTGTCGATCATTACAAAGTTCGACAAACAGTACAGCCTAGCCTAATGACTGGCAGGTTCACAAACGTGTAGTTATTCCTCAAATAGGATATAGCAGGGCGATGACGAAGCCATCCGAGCAGGCTACCTTCAATTCTTACAAACTTTCCTACCTCTTCATTCCTTGTCTTCAGCTGTACATTTATCACTTTCCAACTTCTTAGACCACTGGGTCCTTGGAACAAAGATTAGGCTTAAGACGTTTGAGGTACATCTAGCAAAGGCATCCTATCAGACTTAAGCATTGCATAAGATGTTGATATCTATTGTTGTTGTAGATACACCTAAGGTTAGCATTAGAATTGTTCAAAACATCGTCTAAGTACCAGCTCCATATGTAGCTCTAAGTACATTCGTAGATGTCCGTTGCTAATTAGCCTTAATTGATGTGTTTTCATTAAGCCTGAGTACTAGCTAGTTTACTCCGCCGTTTCCAACTACACTCGGTATGCTTACTGCAAAAAGGTATATATAAATATGATGATTTGATATGATACATATATGACGATATGATGTTATGATATGATGTTATCTTATGATGTATATATATGATATATGTGATATATATATATACATGAGATTATTAATGCATTCATGTATATATACCTAATTGTGTTCGGAAGTAATTGGTTATATTTATTTATAAATACGTACATTTCTGTTTCTGCAATTTAACACGACAAGAAATGATATTGCTACTGCTTTACTCTATCCATGCTTATAAGCTTATGTAGGAATACATTTATACACTTAATCTGGTAGCATAAATAATCAACATCATGCGGTGTAACAGGACGATACGTTATTATTCTGCGCTGAAAATGCCCAATGCAATTTCCCGTAAATGGACGTTATTGTGACAAATTAAACGTTTTTTTTTCAAATCAGGAAGCTATTTGTCCTTTTCCATATGTGCTTGAATAAATAACTAATTATGTGCTTGCTAGTTATCATGAAGGTTAAACCTTATCTGTACTTGTACATCTCAAAGTGTGCCGAATAGAAGAAGTAGGTTACGCATTTCATGAACAGCATAATGCAGTTCTTATGAATAACACTAAGGAAAATTTATCAGGTGCAGTATATGCAGAAATTCAATGAAGCGTAACCAATAATAGGATGGAAAAGGAAAAAGGAAGGAAAGCAATTAATAGGGTTGACTTGATTTCATAGAGGTATCCAACATAGATATATATGTTGCTTTATGTACCTACGATGGTGACGGGTGCATTGTAAGGCTATCTGATTGCCACACAGGTGGCATTAGGTTGTGCCATCAACGGGACTCTATTGTTGGCCGCATGAGCGATGCATGGAAAAGTATCATAGGTTCTATGGCAGTGATGTCATAATGGTCATTAAAGAAGTATCCATAGTTGGCTTTACTGCGGTAAAGGAATGCCGCTTGGTACGCCTATGTATGTTTCAAGGGAAACCTGAATATGGTCTACAGCTGCACTTCTGTACTCGGCTCCGGGGGCCTACTTGGACGGCCTTCACTTAGCTCATGTTTGTCTCATGACATTTGCATCATTATAGGCACTAGGAAAGCCCCACCTACTAGCTGCACACGTCTTGAAGGCTTGTTTTTAGTGATGCTATATTGGTCGCGGATCATTAGTGTCATTATGGACACTGTCAGATCCGCAACTGTTGGAACTATAGTCCGTACATACGGGCGTTTACTAAGCTCATAATGGCCCCGCAGCGGTGGTACGGGCAGCACCGCTGATGAATCAAATAAGATTGAACCTGCAGCCCCATGAATGGTTTTACCTGCGCCCATGACAGGGGCATTATGTTTGCCACTTAGGAATTGGCAAGGCTTTGTGTCATACAGCTTCATGACTGATACTAAATAAGTATGTATGTCTCACGGCGGTGGCATCATAATCGGCACGGAGGAGGGCTCCACTATAAGCCCCGCGGGCCTGCATAAGCAGTACTTATGAAGTGCATATAGGCCGCGTAGCATGCATTATTAGCGGTACGAGAGAAACCACTGAGGTAGCCTTAGGCCGTGTGCCAAAACGAACGCAATGAATGGGCTTTGTTAACGGTAATGTTCCAAGTTGTACGGGATCACATGGCTTTCCATTTGTTTCCGTCATGGTCTGCGAGTGCGTTGAATGCGTTATGCCGCCTAATCATGAAAATATAGAAATGCGCAACCGAATAAGCACACGTCGCCAAACTAGTGAGCAGCCCAGGACGATGTACAAGGCAGCCACGTTCGCTGTAAGTATGTTATTCCGAATTCCTCGCCGTTATCGCCCTCAGCAGTCCGTCGAATTGCTCCGCCTCACGTGTATAGATCAATGGATGCAGGCAGTGTTGCAGATGGCTTCCGTCTGCTGAAATCGTTCCCAAAAGACGAGCAATCCAGCGGGACCTATGCCTCAGCATGTGAAAACGGCAATACATCACCGACGCGTTAGGATAAGCCTAGATCATCGCCCGCAACTAAGCCATGCATTTATCCATTAAAAGGGTTCGTACAGATTCCGTGCAAGGCAGCATTTCTTTCATGGTGTTCACAGCTTGCCGGTAGCTGTGGTACGTCTTATTCGGCAGCAACGCATAGAAACAGCATACACCACATCAGTTACTCCCACTAGCATACAGTGCAACAAAATATATTCCCCATAATGCACTTGGTAGGTGGCGTCCGCCAACAGTACTTCGCAGTATCGTTCCGCAATGGCCTCCATAACCGATGGCACGAAGAACAAATGACCACCTTTCCGTCTTTCAACATCCGACAGACACCGTGCCACTCCAAGAATTCTGTCACCTTGCCCACTTCCCCTGCTTCCCGCTTCCTGCGTCGTCTTCTAAGCATCCTCAGATCATCCGCGTTTAACTTCCGCCCATATGCCATAGAACTGTACCTATGTATTCCCCTATCACTTTTGAAAATAGACATCAGGGAAAACCCTCTTTCTCCATCGCCTACGCCAACCGCCTGTTTTGTGAATATAGCCATGTCTTCCCAAAATGGAAATCATGACGACGACAACAGTGTAATTCCACTCGTTCGTAAAATTCACCCTTTAACCTAGAAGAGAAATGCTCCTTACAATCCAGCATCCTGTAACTGTGTAGCATTTATGCTACAGTGCGGATAGCAACTTACCGTTCCCCACGAACGTTGCTACGCCTGCCATAGATACAGCGACACTGCAAGTACTGGTACGAGTATTCCTCTGGCAACCGCTTCCCACTTCGCCGTTCATAATGCTGTCGAGTCACAGTGGTATGCTTGTAAAAAGCTGTGGCGGTTGCAAATTGAAAATTTCTTTACATCGGACTCAGCCTCGTCAAATTCCCGATAATAGTAAACACCAAAGGACATAATCTCACGGCTTCATCCACCATGATGACAATTACAAACGTGGCGCCAAATGATTTTCAATACTGATGTGGCCTATCACAACAACTAACTATGATAACCATCTTCACCTTCTTCAATATCGAACATACACCGACTTAACATTTGCATACTATATATATATATATATATATATATATATAAACCGCCACCTAATGTCAACATCTCCAGTTGGCCTAGCATAGCTACTGAACCAACCCCGCCGTTAGGCAAAACTCAGATGTGAGAGTCCCGGTCCAGGGGAATCCGGGTACACCATGGTCACTGGTTTGTAATGGTAAACAATTGTAATGGCAGCATGTAAACAATGGATAAAAATGAATGCGTATTTAAACATATGGTGTTGTTTTCTAAATTGCTTATGTTGGTTTTAATAACTGCATAAGTAATGGCAGCTAATGAGCATAAATAAGAAAAGTGCATGTGTAGTACAGTTGAAACCGCAACGTATTGTTTAAATGGACCGCCATGACTAATGTATCCTTTGCTTATTTTTACAGGGCTTGGCGGACCGAATGCACAATGAATGAAGGGGATAAAAATCAAGCCCCAGCATCTGTTCCCTGTAAAATTGTTGTTTATATACTTGCTTGCCGTGTACCACGCTGTTCGCATGCCGAGTTGTTGAATACATCTGTCTCGGTCCAGCTTGCTCGTTCTTGACGGTCAGACTCATCAAGATG
>OX104066.1:4111277-4142058 GCA_944474145.2 Dicrocoelium dendriticum | reverse complement strand
ACACACAGACTGTGAGTGAAACTTATAGACGATCTTGATATCGTTAGCGAATGAACACGGCCTACAGTCTTTTACTGATATGCTGATGTCATTGATATAGAGCAAAAAGAGTGAAAGACCCAGCATGTTCTCTTGAATGACTCCACTGGTGATTGAGTGTGGGGAAGAGTTATAATCACCTAAAGTGACAACCTGATGACGACCACTCAGGTACGACGATAGCCAACCTAATAATGGGTCCCGGATCCTATAGTTCTCCAACTTTTGTAACAGTCGGTTGTGCGATACTCGGTCGAATGCTTGGTGTATGTCCAAATGCATCATTACTACTGCATAACCGCAATCCATAGGTCCTTAAATGTTGTTCAAATAATGCAATTTGCAGATGGTTCACCATCGCTTTCCATGAAAACTGTACTTGCACTTATTGATCAGGCCAAAATACTCGACAAAGTTCGTCACCCACTTTTTAGCTATTTTTTCAAATAACCGAGCGCGTACTGGAGTGTAGTGAATTGGCCGGTAGCTATCCATCGTTTGTTTGGGACACCTTTGTGCCAAAACACGATAAATGACGTTTTTCATCTATCTGGGTAGTGGCTAGATTCCCGCGCTAGGTAGACATGCTCATCAGGAGCAGTAGTACATCAGGCCCTCCTAGTTTAATGTTGGTTGATGTCTGTAGATCACAGCCTGGAAGATGGCCTGAATGACTTGATTAGTTGATGAATACCGTTGAGCAAAACATCGACTCTGCCTAAGAGGTTTGTTACGTTAAGGTCTGTGCACACAGGCACAGGGTCAGCTCCGTGACTCATGGAAGTCGCGAAACGTCACTGAATGCCTTACCGACTGTAGCTGGGTCATGAAGTGGCGCACACCGTCAACAATTTCAGTAATCCGAGGAGAGCGGTCACTACGACGCAGTATTTTGACAACCTCCAGTGCTTTACAGCTGGTTTGTAGGGCTATGCCCTCTTCATTTTTCGTCGTGTTAAACGCGCATTTTTTGACATTAGTGCTAGATTCATGCATTTGTAAGATAAGTGAAAAGTCATGGGTCTTTCTGTATCTTGCAGCTAAATTCCTGGTTTATTGGCTGATTCAGTGTTCGATGGCATCTTTGGAGATGCGAGGAAGATGAACCCATTGTGGAGCAAGATGGGCTATAGCGTGGCGGACTTGATTAATATAACTGCTGCACAACGATGTAGACACCGGTAGAGAAGTAGAATACATCTCAGTTGGAGAAACGAACGTACTGCTGAAAGCATTCCAGTTTATTTTATGGATTGCAAATGGCTGTGTAGAGGAGACTTTGTTGATCATTTTAATGCAGAAACTGAATCCGATCATTTTATGGTCACTGCCAGGAATATTGTTGAAGATCTTGGTATGTGGATTGGGTATCCCCAATGGGAATATTAAGTCCAATACATTGGCGTACATGGAGTTCCATCTGCGATGCGATTGGTATTCAGGTTGAGCCTGCAGTGCTGCAACGCGTAGCGCGTCACACGACCTCAGTGCACTCTGGTGAACCTCGAATTCTTCGAGTAACACTGGACTCAACGGATGAGACAGAGGCTGTCCTGCTCTCAGCAGTTCGTCTTCGCAACTCAACGAGCGGAGTACGCATATTGCCTGATCTACCTTGGAAAGATCGACCAAAAGAAGCAGTTGCGCAAAGTGGCATTCCTAATATGGATAGCAAGAAAACGATATTTGTTCATGGTGTTCCTGAGCTTCTGCATTCTTCTGATAACGATGCACAAATACATGACCGAGAGCAGTGGTGCTACATCCGCGAAGCACTCTCTGTTGACAATGTTATTGCCAAATCCCTGACAAGAGTTCCGTCATCACCTAACTACAAGGGCTGTGATCCAAGGCCAATGAAAGTAATACTACACTCCGAGAGAATGACACAAGTTCTGTTGGATATCTGGTTAAAGTTTCGAGATAGGTTGCCAACAGAGATCCGACTAAAGGCAGCAGGCGAACGAGCAAAAGTCAGAAGTAATTCAATGGAACTTGCAAACACAAAAAATTCTTTATTTTCACAGTCCTTCGGAGAGACCGACACAACAGCGCCCACGGCACACAAGAGGACCGAGCACAGCACGAGTGAACCAAGTGTTCAGGAACTCCCAATAATGCCATGCAACATGACTGAAATACATAAACCAAAAAACGATTAATGACCGGCAACCTAACGGCCGGTTTAAAAACTAACACAAAGTTGACATCTATCAATGAACTGACAACAAAAGCCCTATCTTTCATGTACTCAAACGCCTAAGGCCTTCTAACCAAGTTGGCCGAACTTAGAAAACTCCATGCCTCACAACCGCGGGACCTCATCATGATTACAGTGATATGGTTAAACACTGAGACAACCGATTCTGAGATCAATTTACCCGGTATGTCGCTGCTTCGGAAGGATAGAACCGGAAGGGGTGGCGATGTGATTCTTAACTATAATATAAAACTCCGATGTGAAGCTATCGATCACCTGGAAATCCGAGCTCCCGATTCGCTTTGGTGCCGCCTATGGTTGCGAAACAAGGACACATGTCTACTAGCCGTGACTTATCGCCCACGAAACTCAACTTCGGAAATGGACTCCAAACTGAACCACGTTTTTCAGTTTTCTTTGAACAAGTCCTACACCAATATTCGTATCGCTGGAGACTTTAAGGTGCATGACATAGAGACGCCGGCAACCGACAGCACGCAATTTAAAGTCTGATTGCAAGAGCTAATTGCCGACCACCCTCTGTACAACCACGTAACCTCTCCCACCAGATTTCGAACTGATAACAAGCCGTTTATACTGGAAGTTGTGCTAACTAACGAAGAACTCAAAGTTGACGGGATAGTTATAAGCACACCACTGGGTCGTAGTGATCATGTTACTCTACTCTTTGACTATATTTGCTATGCGGAGTACCCTTAAAGGAGGAGGATAAAGTGAATACTGTCACAGACTTCAATGTGTTGTCTAAGCTTGTTGAGGATACATCTTGGACTTTCTTAACCGAATGCCCCCTGATGTTGTCTGGGAAACCTTAAAAATGATGTTTAGCACACTGGTAGCGCACGCATTAGAGCAGAAGTGCTTCCAACCTAAAAACAAGCGTAAGTCATTTCTGAGGAGCAGAACACATAAATGGATGTCCCGGAGGGATGTGGCATGGAGAGATCACCAGGACTGCTCGAATGTCGAAACCTGGAGTGCATACGTGACACATCGTAACTTCTGTGTGAAACTGATCCGCGAAGACAAGGTCACTCATCAGCAGAAGTTAATGAAGCGATTCTGCACGGACCGCAAACTCCTGTACAGGCACGTTAACGGCCTTCGAAAGGTGAAGCGGGGGTTCCAGCGCTAGTTACGGCTATTGGGTACACTCGATCAGCAATGGAAGCAGGCAGTCTCCTACGGCTACATTACTCCCAAACTTTCCAGCAGGTAACGAGCCCCAACATTCCCTTCATTTCTAACACTCCACCATCTGGTTTAGACAACATCACATTCACTGCGGAAGCAGTGTTGAAGAGGTTGTTATCCTTGCATATCCACAGTTCTCCCGGAGCTGACAACATCCGACCAAAGGCGCTACAGGCGGTAGCTAGCGATCTAACAGCACCACTGGCTGTTTTCTATCAGCGATGTCTAGAAGAGAACCGTATTCCACCAGCATGGAAGCGAGGGGTTATCACTCCTATCCATAAGGGAGCTAGTCGCACTGATCCTGCCAACTACCGTCCAATAACACTACTTTCCGTGCTATCCAAAATGATGAAATCAATCATCGCAGATGCGCTGATGCAATACCTGGAAAGCCACAAGTTAATAGCCTCAGAGCAACATGGCTTTTGTCAAAAGCATTCGTGCAATACTAACCTATTACTTGCACGTAATAACTGGACTGAAGCAGTTAAGGATGGAGTAGGACTCGATGTCATCTACCTGGACCTTTCCAAAGCGTTTGATGGCATAGATCATCAAATTCTCCTTCAGAAGCTTCGAAATTACGACATTGGCGACCCAATCTTCAGTTGGGTTGGCAATTTTCTACAAGAACGATGGCTAGTGGTAAGAGTTCGAAAGTCACTGTCTGGTGCAATCGATGTGGCGTGTGGAGTACCGCAAAGCTCGGTTCTTGGACCTCGTCTATTCTTGGTGTTCATTAACAATTTGGCGAAATCAATTACTTCCGATTTTCTATCTTTCGCTGATGATATCAAGATATGGCGAAGGATCAGAGGACCGGAAGACCACAAACGGCCCCAGTGTGATCCTAGCACAGTATCGAACTGGTAAGCTCAAAACACCCTACCATTCAACGTAGACAAATGTCGCGTTGTACAATTACGCCATAGACATAATTACACCTATTTACTTGGGACAAACGGATTGCAGACCAGCTCCCAGGAACGTGATCTTGGTGTGCTCGTACGGAGCGACCTCAACTGTTCCAAATAGGCTGAGGTAGCTGCGAAAAAAGGCAACCAGCACGTCGGCATGCTGCGAAGGGCATTCGGAAGATTTGATCCATCAATCTTCCCAATGATGCACAATCCCTACGCACGCTCACATGTTGAATACGCTATCCAAGCTTGGCAACCTTGGTTGAAGCGCGACCTAGAAGCGGTAGAGGCACCACAACGAAAAGCAACAAAGAACGTAAGAGCCCTACGCTGTCACTCTTACCACCGAAGGCTACATTTGCTGGGAATTTTCAGCGGACGCTATCGAAGGATGCGCGGGGATCTCATATTAGCGTATCAGATACTGAGTGACCTTAACCACGTATGCCGCCATTTGCTGAAACTTATCCACAACACGCAGGTCAGGGGTAACTGCTTAAAATTGACGGAACAATATAGCCGTCTAGAGTGTCGACGGAATTACTTTTCCCTTCGGGTTTGCGAACCATAGAACGCACTCCCTGACTCAAATGTATCCTCTCCTACCTTGGACGTTTTCAAAAAACGATTAGATGTTTCTCTTAGCTCCCAGAATTTTGTTACCTAAACTCCTTTATTGTGGATTACGCCAAGCATGCTTTTCAATAGGATTTACGTAGCCAATGGCCATAAGTGAGCGACCATGTTTTACTTTTCTCACTCCTTACCTCAACGATCACTGCACCGCAGTGTCTTTCTGAACGTTTACGCTCGATACTCTTTTAATTTTACACTGATGTCAAGTATCAAAGTATTCATCTCGGCAGACGTTCGGTAGATGATCCAGATATATTTTGATTTCATCATATTCACCTCAAACATCCTATGGAACGTGTCAAGCACTTGCTTTTATCCCGTGATAAATCAGTGTTCATTATTCATTGCAACCCATTGAGTCCAACCCCTGCTCTGATGGAATAAAGAAAAGTGGCATCCACATTAGATGTTGGGTAGAATGACCAGCCTATTTTCGGTAGGTTAAACTCACCGGCAATTATCTTCTGGCTGTTTGGTAACCCTGATGCTAAGTCAATTGCAGAAATGGTGTTGGTGATACTCACGTTAGGCGCATTCGGTGGGTTGTAGACACAGGTGAGCACTATGTAAGAGGAGGCACCTGCAACTGATAGCCAAATGTATTCAGGAACCTTTTCTACTTGTGAGTGATCTATATGTGTAACTGTAAATGTATTGTACATGTATATAAGACACGCTCCACCATTTCTGGTGCAGCGAGCTTTTCGAAACAGATGGTGGTTTAGAATCATCAGAGTGGAGTCAAGCGTACCTGAAGAGCACCATATTGTAGTGACGAGGATCGTTTGTGAGTCATTGAGGTGTGTAACTGTGTTTATAAGGTGAAGTTTAAGTGGTTTCGTCCTAGCAGCCCACAAGTTATATAGCACAGCCTAGTCCGGAAAAGCACCAGACGCGTTTGACCCTATTAGGGCTCATCAGTGGTGCGCATCACCTTGATCCCCTACCGGGGATCGAACCCATGACCGCTAGAGGCAGATGCCAATTAGCCAATAGCTTAAGCCACTGTGCCTGATAAATAGTACGACCTATCTTCTACTGCCATGCAGGTTACTACGTTAGCGGATGACAGTGGCTAGCCTCCGACGTCATAAGTTCCCTCACTAGGCACTAGGTCCATAATATTTGAAACTAGGAGAGGCTGCATATTCTATTACTAGTGAAGTGAAGTTGCTTGTGGATCATGGATCTGGTATCAAGCAGAAGAACTGCATATATACTATGTGTTGGGGAATTATCGCTGCTTGTTGCATGATCGCTTGAGTGTTTGAGTTTGAGCATAGGACGCATTGCAAGTAAGTGCGGGTATCGAGTGCCCGAGTTTGCCATTAGAGCATTCGTTCATAAGTCGGCCTGTTGCCGAGTGGTCTGCGCGCCTGGTTTGCAACCATAAGACTACCAGTTCGAATTCGAGTATTAGTGGGCGTGCTCGCGGAACACGTAGCCCGCGCGCGACTGCTGGTAGTTGCGTGACAGCGAAGTGCCGTTACGACGTACAGCTGGCGAGTTTTATTTTTTCGTTGGTAAGGTCAGCGTGTCATCAGCGAATGTCGAGGCAGCTGGGGGCACGAAGGGAACCGTGGAATCATGCCTAGACTGCTGTTGGTTTGGCAATGGACTACCCTTGTCATTTGGACAAATTGGAGAAAAAATGGGATCAAAAGTTTTGCCCCCACAGGATGTATCTGAGGTGGGAATGGGTGCGAATTCATTTCCGCCACTGCCAAAATTTGCTTATTTGAAGATTGCACCTGAAACGTCGAAGGAACATAGAAAGAAACAGGGGGTAACATAGTCCTATTGGCCGATACTGTTCATACTATGCAAAAGGCAAGAAAGACTAGCTGGAACAATCCGTTTAACAGGGTGTCGTACAAGCCGCCTACACCTTGTTGGTCACGTGGTGAAGCGCATTTTGCACACTTGTGACAAATGCCATAAAAGCGGCCACAATGTGGATTTTTGCTTTAATTCAAGCCTAAGAGACGTGATGCAGCCCTACCGAAGGATGAACCTCCGGTAGCCCGATGCAGAATCCCTGTCGGTGATTGCTGCTTTTCACAATGATTCTAAATCACGCTGCTAATTCATCACATTGCTCATCAACAGGATCCCAACGAGGCTGCAGTTGGATACGGCTTCAGACATAAGGATCACTTCCAAGAACACCTGGAATCACATAGAGGCCGAAGCGGGTTGAATCCAACGAAGCTGCCCACAACGCATCCGGTGGAGTGCTGAAGCTGGTCGGAGAAATCACCTAAAAAATTGCATTTAACGGAATGCAACAGACCGAAACCTGCTACTTGTAGGATCGACCAAACTTGAACCTCCTTGGGCTTGACTGGATGGAAACGTTACAATTGACGTTCCAATAAATCAGATTTGCACTTGAGTCCAAACCGATGCAGTCCATGCATCATTGTCGATAGGAGACATGAAGAGCGAGCTAAAGCAAAAGTTTGCATACTTGTTTGAAGATGGGCTCGGCCGTTGCTCTACTTTCAAAGCAAAGTTGTGCCTTCGTGAAGGAATCATCCCAGTTTTCAACACAAAATGATCGGTATTGTATGCAACCTTGGCAGCAGTCGATCAAGTGCTCGATCGACTGGAGCGCGCTTCATGGACTGCACCGGTCGTTTCTGTGAGAAAGGTGAACGGTAAAGTGCGTACCTGTGTCGATTTTTTATCTGGTCTGAAAGCCGCACTGGATGACCGTCAGTACCTCGTTCGGATCTCAAAGGATATCCTTGCCAAACTGAATGGTGGGAAGTGTTTCACCAAGTTCGACTTGTACACTACCGACCTCTGGGTCGATGTTGATGAAGGTTCGAACGAAATGCTGACCATCAACACTCATCGCGACTTGTACCACTATAACCTGCTCCCCTTTGGAGTGAAAACAGCACCAGCCTTCTTCCAGCAGCAGATGGACACCCTGCTCGCCGGAGTTCCTGGAACCACTTCATACCTGTATGGTATCATTTTAATGGGGCGGATGGCGAAAGAACTATTTGAGCGGCTAGCTGAAGTACTTGGACGCATCCAGTCATATGGTTTCCGAATCCGCGAAGATAAACGTACGTTTTCTACACCAATCAACAAGTTGTTCGGCTGTGTTTTTGCGAAAGACGATCGTCGCCCTGGTTCAAAAACATCCGAGCTATACAAAGGCTGTCTCCACCTGCAGACCTTCAATCGCTGCGTTCATTCTTTGGCTGAATTACTCATTACAGTGCTTTTCGGCCAGAACTGCATCGCTTGCGTGCCCCAATGAACAAGTTGCTGAACAAGGGCCAAACCAGGAACTGGACGTCAGAATGTCAGACTGCGTTCAAACGGGTCAAGTCATTGCTGGCTTCAGAGCTACTTCTTACTTACTTTGACCCGTCCCGAAATACTCTCCTCGCCACAACGTATCAAGTCTAGAGATCGGTACCGTAGATTGTCATACGTTCCCAGACGGATCGCAGAAGGCGACCGCACATGCCGTCAGGACTCTGACGAAGGCTGAAAGAAACTACAGCCAGATCGAGAAGAACGCATTGACCATAGTGTTTGCTGTGAAGCAATTTCGCATGGTGCTGTGTGGTCGCCGCATCAAGCTCTTGACGGATCACACGCCGCTACTGGCCATTTTCGTCTCGAGAAAGGACATTCCTGCCTACAGAGACAATCGACTATAACGATGGGCTCTCAACTTGTTGGACTATGGTTTTGAGATCCGTTATCAGTCAACGGTTTCAATGGGCCAAACAGATGCGCTATCACGCCTTATTGACTCATATCAAGCACAAGAGGACCCGGTCATAACCGCAGTTGAGATAGAACCCAATGTCAAATTCCTGGTGAGCGAGGCATTACATGGTTTGTCAGTTACGGCTGAGCTCCAATCCTGAAGAAGGTTGCACAGTTCCACAGAACCAACTGGCCACATTCGTGTTCCTCTGACGAAATGCAGCAGTTCTATCAGCGAAGACATTCGCTGTACATTGTGAACGATTGCGTCATGTTCTCAGAAAGGGTAATCATCCCGCAGGTGTTGCATGAAAGAGTGTGGCGGCAGTTCTTTGCAGAACATCCAGGGCTCAAGCGAATGAAAGCTCTCGCCCGAAGTTACGCTTATTAGCCGTTTAGCGACAGACATCTGGAGCAGTTAGTTAGAAGTTGAAGCAGCTGCTCTACCACTTCAAGGGCATCGTCGAAGACTGAACTTTATTCCTGGCCGAAACCAATGAAACCTTGCAGCCGTGTTCATGTCGAGTTCGGATGCGTAATCAACAGTCAGAACTTTCGCATAGTGGTCAAGGCTTACAGCAAGTGGCCCGAAGAGTTTCATGTGAGCAGCACGAAAACCAGCGCAACGGTCTCAAAGTTGCAACAAGTCTTCAACAGGTTTGGCAGCTTTGAATTATTGGTGACGGACAACGGAACACAGTTTACTGTGGCCACATTCACGGTGTCCTGCAAAAGCTACGCCTTCAAATACCTGCGGTCTCCACCATTCCACTTACAATCAAACGGCCAAACGGAGAGATTTGTGGATACATTCAACCACGCTCTCCTCAAATCAAGGTGGGAGACATAGAGGAGGAGGTTGACCAGTTCCTCCTTCTGTACCCATCTACACAAAATCCACAAACGCCAGATGGAGTATCACCAGCACAGGCAATGATGAAGAGAAAACGCCACATGCCCTTTGATATAGTTTGGCCGTCCTCAGAGCCCACATCTAGTAAAAGCAACCTTGAGCTGGAACGAGATTTCAATCGGCGATGTGCTGTATAGCTACGGTCCTTTAAACGGGGTCAGTATGCATTGTACGTGATTATCGGGAAGGACACGCAAGAAGGACGCCAAGCGAGAACGTCCTATATGACGTGCTGGTTGTAACGCAGGTATGGGTACGCCATGTGCCCCATGCGGAGGCTGATGTTGCATTCATGATGCTTCTTCACCGCAGTTGGGCTAAAGCAACTAACACTTAAACTAGGTCTCTTAAAGCTGGATAAATTTCATTCCACTTTATTTGTTTTGTTCTGCCTACCTGAATAATTTCTATTAAATGGTCACGTTGCTTACGCTAATTGTGGTTATCTTCGTTAACTTTATTGCGTTTGTAGCACTTTGTGAGTAACTTCTGGACATTTTGTACTTATCGCGGATTCGTTGTTAACCAACATACTTCATATGCTAATTTAGGGAAGAGTTATGTCTGCATAGCCGTATTCTTTAACAGATGTATTTTATTTGGTAATGTCATTTCAAGTGATTGGCTGTTGTTTGACATCCCCGGTGTGACTGCGCTTGATGTGCATGTTGACAAGATGCCTACCTGTCTATTACCCACTACCTCGTCCATACTGACTCTATGAGATAGTTGGTCATTGCTGCAGGGGAGGGGGTGCACGGTCCTTGTGGCCGTGCTAGGCTCGAAAAGTGGTTCCATGTACTCAGTGTGGAGCGGACTACGGTCCAGCCACCGCCTTGTGTGCGCTTGATTGCCAAGTACAACGTGCTCGTGTTTGCCTGTGAAGGAGTGTGAGCCTGCTCCGTTGATGAAACGTGGCTCCCACCCACATGCCTCCCGGTCTTATTCCTTCGAGTTTACACTGGATATGGGGTGTGTGGTTGGAGCTGTGGGTGCTGCAGAGCGGGCCACCCATGGTCACTTGTAGGCGCAGGCATCCTGTGGCTGTCCACAGTGATAGGCAAATCCGAACCCGGATGCTGCCAACCATATGGGTACGCCATGCAAACCAACTGCGGCCAACGCTGTGTCAGCTACAATTAACAGAATCTGTCGTGCTCCCATTTGACCTGTTGGCGGACAGCTTTAACTTGCTTACAAAGGCAGTAGAAGAACTTTGTCAACAGAAGAATGATACCATACCGCAGAGCACGGAGCCCGAGTCCAGAACATTTCAGCTAAGGCAATGGACCGATAGGCATAGAACACTGTCCAGGAGGCTTCAAGTCAACCCCAGGCTATCATCATACACGGCGTAAGCCGTCTCAGGAGACTGGTATCCGGGATAAGACATAGACATTAAGGAAAACCCGTTATTTTAACAATCAATCGATTAACTTCGATTGTGCTTTGACTTCGAAGATTCCGGAACGTTCCATTCCTTCACATGATTGCCAACATACGGAGCTTTGGCTGGAAAGCTGCTAATTTTACCAGTTGTCCTTCGTTTGCCAGAAGCCGAAGGCCATTGATCTACCTATAAATTTGGCGAAGGTCTGGGGTAGTCTGTACAGCGTGTTGGCAGCGTTTTTGTTAACACGCTTTTCTCGGTCAAAAGCATTGGACTTCCGGTTTTTCTTCGGTTGGGCTAGAAGTTTTTCTGAGAATGTTGGATGTTTAATTCGGTATGCCAGAGAACTTTAAGATCTACCAGGCTGAATATCTAACTTACATCAACGAGATAACACCGGTAGAAACTAATAGTTTCCATGCTAAATTTTAAACCATCTCACTCAAGCATGCCAGTGAAAATATCTGCGAGTGCGGACCCAAATAGGGAGTTCGTCTCCCCTTCCATCTCACTACCTTTATATCATTTGTCAAATATAAATTGGACATTAAATGTGCAACTGAGCTCAGTTCCTTCAGGGCCAAGGTGGGTATGCTCATGGTGAGCCCGCTCCCATCGATATATGCACAGATGTCATTTATCAGTTCAAACATGGGCACCTCTAGGAAAGCATAGGCGACATCCAGAGAATACAAGGTCAGACCCGTGGCATTTGCGTTACCTACTCTATCCAAATTGCAAACTATCCTTCAGGCTGTGCGCTGCTGTCCCTATTTGGATCGACTCAGAATTCGCAACTATCCACCGTGCGGTAGAGTGTTACAGTGAATCCTTCATATCCGAAAATGGTCTCAGTGAAACATTCGTTTTATTTGTTTTGGGTAGACCATAGAGCCTGGTAATAACCGCAGACACAGAGCACACATACTCATAGAGCTCTTTCGTAATATAACCCCCAGTATTTGTACTACTTGAGACAGTTGTAGAAATCGCCCACGGATTGATTTATCATGTGTTTCCTGCTTACTGTCTTCGAAAACTTTGCCACATCCTGCGGTATATCTTTCAGCTCATTATGGTAGTCCAGTTTGTTACTATTGTCTATACCAGCACTTTTATCTGGTCAAGAAAGCATAGTTTCACCATTATTAGCAAATCAACTCAAATGCTATATGTGCTCACTGGGGCGCCGTGTGTTATTCGGGCACGACGATCTTGATAACCTACATGCACTAGTGATTACTTAAAATTTTACATGCACACTGGAGCAGGAGACTAATTGTGAGGCCTGCGAGAATACATTTTTGAACTGTGCTTCAATTGCTAAGCTATCACCTCTTCTGGTAAGGATGCAAAATTTAGGGTCTTTGGGACAGTTTTTACTGCTGCTTTGGCACGACCGTCTTGGGAACACCAAGTAGTGTATATTGACCTAATTAACCGCCATTTCCGACGTCTTCTAAACCATGGTTTCATATTTTCACGACCGTATTATGACAGTAGAGTGCTTAGATTTGTATATAACTGCACGAGCTTGATAAAAACATGGTTGCTAACACTGATTTTTGAGTATTCTGTGGGCTTCTTCAAAACTGTATAAGAAACTTGTTACGATGGTCGCTTATTGTAAACAACCATCTGGTATGGCAGGTAGAAAATGCCCTTCGCATTTTTGGTTGCTCTTCACTCTGTCGTTTCCAGTGCAACCAAATCGCGTTTTAACCAGAGTTGTCAAGCCTGATCGCGTATTCCACAAGCGGTCTTGCGTACGCATTGCGCATTTGGGGGAAGATGGAGAGGTCGAACAGCCCGAACACCCTCCGCAGAAGACCAAGGTGTTGGTTAAGGGATTTGGACGCCTTCAACGACTACGCCGAACAGCCGAGGTCATCTTTCATCCCCACCACAATATCTCGTTTCTGTGTGGCGGTTTTCAGCATGTGGTCTCCAAACTTATACGCGTCGATGGGCTTGTGGCCTACATATATGGTTTTGAACTTTTCCGTGTTAAAGGGAAGTAGATTTACCTTGTACCATTTAAACACACGGTCTGAGTCGCTCTGCAGCACATTGTGATCGTTCTGATAACCGATCGCCTGCCATATCTTGATGTTACCGGCAAAAACCGGAACTTCGACTCGATGACAAGCACGAGATCTTTGATGAAGAAAAGGAATAGGTGCGGATCTAACTCCGATCCCTGTGGGACACCGCAGTCCACGTTGATGGGATCAGCAAATAAATCACTAATCCGAACCTGAAGACGCCGCTGAAGCAGAAAATTTCGGATCCATTCTAGAACCGGGTCCCCCATTCCGTAGGTACACAGCTTTTGGAGAAAGATTCGGTGATCCGAGTGGTCAAAAACTTTAGAAAAGTCGAGGCAGATGACATCAGTGACGCTCCCACGGTCAGTTATTTCAGTTCAACTGTCACACTTAATCAGCAGATTGATAGTACTGACCGATGCCGACGGAATCTTTGTGGTGGCTGTGCTATGTTGTTAGACCTTTCAAAGTAGTCCATTAGAGCTGGTAGCTGCCACTTGAAGTTGGGGCAATATCGTCAACACCGGGGGAAACTATGGGTGCACAGTGACATCAGCTTCCTCAAAATGGTCGCTGAACTAAAAGTGACGTGTGTGAATATTAGCATCCGGGGGAATGGGACAGGTATGTGACAAATGCTGATGGCGAGTCGAAATATTGAAGCATATTGCGGCCGTAGAACATTGGCTGCATCCTCGGCAGTTTGGGCACAATTATTTGCTGAGGTAACTGGGGGAACACCGCGTTTTACATTCCGGAGGTTGTTCACATGTCAGTAACTAAGCTTGCTGTTAAAACAAAACCTTTCTGCTAGGTTCGGTTGGTGAACTAATTTGTCCTCACGTAAAAGTGCGGTACAGTGATTACGATACACAACATATTTACTCCAGTTTTCAGGGCTATGGTTCCCTCCATGCACATGCCACTCGGCGTCTCTTAAAGCCATGCGGTTTCGGATTCTTATCTTAATGATTGATGGTGCACTTGTAGAACGAATGGGTCTTTTTACAGATGCGAATTTAATCTGATCACTGCACATGCCAGCAAACTCCGTCCATGCAGTGTCAATGGAGCAATTGTCCTAAAAATGCCAGACGGCATCCCCAACAAGTTCTGTGAGTGTTTCGTAACGTGTGATTATTCGAAACAAGTCACTATGTTCTTGTGGATATTCGACATAACACACATGGGCATAAAGTGTTGTAATGTGAGCAGTTCGTCCCAAGAGGGCTTCCCATCTTTGGTTTCTCGATCGTGAGCTCTTGGTTTGTGAGCACTAGCTCAAGCACAGCTTGTTTATTTCCCGTTCTGAGTCTGGTGGGCGAACTGACGTGATAAAAGAGCGGAATGCTAACTGCAAACGCTTGCTGTTCCGCCTTGAATTGTTCATTGACAGAAGCCGGAAGTTCCAAATCGTGTACATCGATGTCGCCGGAGATGGGAGCATGACTGTATGGTCGTCAAATTACCCACCCCAATATCAGTTTCAGGTGGGAGTGGAGTAGACATTGCGGGACGATAAACAACTGTCAAATGGCACTGTTCGCACTGCAAGTTATTACGGTAGTATAAAATTACCCCAGGGCCCTTAGAGAGTTGCTCGTTTCGAATTAGGGACATGCCATGTATCGCGACTTCAAAGTCGGTAATTTCTGAATGCAGCCAAGTTTCCGTCATGAGTGTGTGGTCCAGGCGTATGATGCATGACGTAGCCGCAGTTCAGCAACATTGCTCAGTAGACCTTGTGCATTGGTGTACATGCAGGCAAGTTTCTCTGTTCTCAGCAATGAGTTGTGGAATGTGTGTTTTGGGTGATGATGTTGTGCCGATCGGTCAATGGTCGGCAACTACTCGTTTTATGTATGGTGTGATGAGAAATGCATCTGTATTAGATCGAAAAATCCCGCCAGTACCTCTAGGCTCTTCCCTTTATATTTAGTGTAAGGCGTGTGTTTGTAAGTTTCATTGGCTATTTGAGTACAGTTATCCAAACTTTTATCTGGAGGTGGTGAGTGCTTTCGTATGTTTGCTTAGGGGAAGCTGCTTTGCTCCGGAGCTCGAAAGGAAGGCTGCTACGGCCGGCATACCAGCTCTCTAGCACCCTAGTTGACATTAGCCTGGATTGAAGCACCACGTTCACAATCCTCGGCCCGTTTCGTTTGTTATTCGCGACCTGTGTAGCGTCGAGATCGACTACGTTATGACATTTCCCAGCGACAGGGTATCGCCACTGCTCTTGAACGTGAGCAGTCTCTTCGCGCTCATCATCACCTCTAGCCTTTGGAACACCTTATACAACGATTGTCTTAGCTACGGATTCCTTCCGGTATTCTTCCAAGTCATGTTTCGCCTGTTTGCGCTCGCTCCACGGAATATCCGGGAAGATGCGGATGGTACATGACATATTCCGGTGGCGCAGTGTCGACATCAGCATAGCTTCTGTTTCACCAGCGGAAGTCAATAAAACACGGAGCCTTCTCGGTTTACCGTAGTGCTGGGATTTTGGGTGGCTGGTGATCCGTGTCAAGCTGGAGGTCCTAACTGCAACATCTGTAATGTCCCAGATGGAGTTCCACTGCTTCATATCACCGAGTTGCTTTTATTTTAAGAAATTTGACGTTGACTCTGGAAAGTTGATGCAGATTACCGATGATGCACTATGTGTCTCTCGGATTAATGTCAGCCGTCCAGCTGGTCTGCATATAGCCGGTGGAGGCTGTGGGAATGCAACTTCGCCATCTGCATTTACTTTAGACCCATGGGGGTAACTGAAGATCCGGTTTTGGCAGAACTCATCTTCCAACCACCAACAATCTCCACGTCCTTCTGAAATTTTGAAACAGTTTGGATGGTGGAAGAGACCTTGACCGCACTTAATCCATCGGAATGGCGGGCGTTGTTCTAGGCGTATTTGAGCAGAGGACGCATTTTCCATGCGCTGCCCAGCTTTCTTCCGCCGTTCTGCGTCGGAGCCTAATGGAAAGTTCCGGGGTTTGCTCACTGACAAATATTCCTCAAATGGATCAACTTTCGTTTTCCCCATTTCTTCAATGATTGTCAGCAGTCGTTCGTG
The DNA here is from genome assembly GCA_944474145.2 of Dicrocoelium dendriticum. NCBI lineage: Eukaryota > Metazoa > Platyhelminthes > Trematoda > Plagiorchiida > Dicrocoeliidae > Dicrocoelium > Dicrocoelium dendriticum. The sequence goes on along the minus strand of OX104066.1, from coordinate 4,125,883 downwards.
TTTCAGCGCTAGTTCATGCACAACCTTTACCAGCGGAGTAACCATGCATACTTCACCGAACCATACAATAGCTAGTTTACTATTAGGTATCTTCAACTGGCTTACTGTGAGCTTTGCGCATTTAGAATGAAACTTGTTTCGGCAGTTTCCACACCGAATTCCGGTTCGTACATTCTTATGGCATGAAGCAAAGTCACCTACCACAGTCAACCTTTGTGTGGAATAAGGGGCGACTGTTGATGGGTCTTTAGAAACCATTGCGTCAATAGTTAAATAGTGTGTGATGGGATAAAAAGCATTGGCTTTACAAGACCCATAAGATGGTAAATGCGAAATAGATAAAAATCATTAGATTCCGACATGGAACTGAAATGCCAATAGTCTAAACCTAGTACATCACACCACAATGTGTTGCTTGTCACTCAGATGAATGTCTAACAATTGTTTGAAGGCTGTAATGTTCGGAACGTTTACCACATGCGTTGGCAAGTCATTCCATTGTGAACAGATTCTAAGAGAGCAAAAATATTTTCTACAGTCTAATCGGGAGTGTCGGATTATCAGCTTGAGGTTATGACCTCTCGATCGCTTAGATGAGGCTAGGGTGAGCAGCGATTTGCACGGGTGATCACTTTCCGTTAATATCCGGTATGCGAGAATGAGATCTCCGCGTAGTCGTCGGTATTCGGAGGAAAACATTCCGATTAGACTGAGACGCACTTCATAATTGAGACCAGATAATCCGCGTGTTGCCTTCGTAGTTCTTCGTTGGGGCTGCTCTAAGAGATGAATGTCCCGTTTTAACCATGGGCACCAAGCCTGGATGGCATATTCGACGTGGCGACGGATATAGGAGTTGACAAGCATGGGTAACAACCGTCGTTCAAAAACACCAAAAGCTCGCCTCAAAAGTCTCAGGTTCATGTTCGCCACGTTTGCTGATTTGGAACATTGGAGCGAATTCCCCAGACTTTCTTGCACAATGATACCTAAGTCTCTTTCTGTGGTCACGCGCCGTAAAACGTAAAGCCCCAAGAGGTACATGTTGGTAAGATTGCTGCTCAATGACAGTAGGTGACACTTAGCAGGATTCAGGGGAGGTGGTTTATATCTGCCCATTTGTTGCTTCGCTCCAAATCATTCTGGAGGAGAGCACAGTCTGATGTTAATCGAATAACTCTCCAGATTTTTGCGTCATTTGCAAAAAATTTGCATCGAGGATTGAATAGTATCCGGGTGGTCATTAATGTAGACCAGAAAAAGGAGGGGACCAAGGACGGATCCTTGAGGAACACCGCTGGAGATGCAGAGGGTTTCCGAGAGGGCATCGGCGACTCTGACTTTGATCGTTCTGTCATGCAAATATGCTGCTAGCCAGGTGAGTAGGGAACCATGGATACCGTAGGCACGAAGCTTATGAAGCAGAGCTAAGTGATTGATTCTGTCGAATGCCTTCGAAAAGTCTAGGTAAATCACATCAAGGGGATCCTTCATCAAGCGCTTTGGTCCATGAATCCCGAGCAAAAAGCAGATTGGTGAGGCAAGATCGTTTGCGCCTAAAGCCGTGTTGGAGGTGAGAAATTAGCTTCAGACTCTCAAAGTATCGTGTAATTTCATCTGCAACTAACGATTCCATTACTTTTGATAAAACAGGGAGGAGAGTAATGGGTCGGTAGTTGGCAGGATCCGTTCGCTTACCTCCTTTGTATATCGGAGTGACTATCCCGCTTTTCCACTCAGACGGAAGTGTTCGGGAATTGAGTAGACTTTGGAAAAAGCTTGCGAGGTGTGCTGCTATAGTGGGAGCAAGTGTTTTAAGAACTTTGGGTCTGATCTTGTCGTGACACGCTTGGACGGCCGTTGATACCATCTCAGGTGTAGCCGCGGTGACTTTCAAAAAGTTAGCCCGTTAACCTGATAGTTTAAGGAGGCCGCTAGATGGGTGACATAGAAAGTCACGATATTTTGTATGTTGTAGAGCTTCGTCATGTACCTCCACTCTTCTATATCGTGCTTCTGATGTTCATTTATATCGCCATGGTTAAGTTCTGGAACACCGTGGACCAGCACTACTTTCTTCGTCGCATCATGTCGTGACGCGACTGGGTCGGATTTCTATTTTTGCCTTTCTATCCATGGTTTATCTGGGAAAATGCGGGCGCTGAGAGAGGAATTTGTTAGCTTGTGGCCTGTCAGGAGCACATCCTCCAAGTCGCGTGTGTTACCAAATGTTACTCGTAATAACCGAGGTTGTCCTAAATGCGGCGAGGATGAATTTCGGGAAATGCGCGTAAGACTAGTTGCAGGAACGTTAATTTCGAGAGCACAGCATATCTCTGCCCAGCGGTTTTGTTCTTCCACTTGCCTACCTTTTAACGACTCGCTCGTGGGCTCTGGTACATTTGAACACATAATTGTCAGAGCGTTTTTGTTGTACACTAACTGCTTATCCTGAGAGTTGTTACTGGTGGACATTTGTCTAGGTTGGCTACTCATCTTGTCCCTTGTGCAGGGAGAGCCTGCGCTGCTACATGGCTGCATACGCGGAACGCCGTTTGTTGTGCTGTTTGTGGGGGTCAAATGTTGCTGTCCAACCCGTGACAGGGTTGAGCGTGCAGTTTGTGCATAGCTGTTTAAGCATTGAGACACTTCACAAAACTTGGGAGGTCGTTCGACAGGCCTGTCTTCGCTGGCGTCCATCAACAATGGTGTGCTATTTTCACCATACTGTGTGGCTTCTTTACTAAATGGCTCTCTCCTTTTGACAGGTCTAGGATTCGGGCTACTTAATACACTAATCTGCGACTCAAGTTCAGTGGTTTTTCTTACCAAGCTAGCGGTCAATTCCTTTTGTTCTGTTACCGTTAGTGCTAAACTTTCACATTTCGCCATAAGCGCTTGAATGATCCTGGCCAACGGTTTAGTTGAACATGCGTCACACACACACACACAAGCCGTCGATCGACATACAGTGTTTTGTAGCCCCATCGAAGGAATTGGAACAAAGCGAGCATGTGGTGCCCGACGTATCTGGACTAGTAATGACCTTGGATTTGTTGTTCATTTGCGTAGCTGAGACACTGCGTCGGCCCATCACGTGCGCACGATGAACAGTGGGCAGTGAAATATCACAAAGGTTTTGCGTGGCAAAAAACGCGCTAAGGGAGTTACAGCGGTAATTGCCTGATCACAAAATAGCCTCTATTTGTGGTATCTAGAGATGCACTGCAATAAGTAATGTGTTGTCTAGTAGCCTTAAAAAAGCTCCGTCGAATGGTATCCCAATGCAGTGGGAAAAATAAAAAACAACACAGTTTCACAAGCAGGTCTTACCGAATGAACTGTCAAAGACGGTGTTCAGGATTTACCAGTGTCGTTAGTAGTGCTGCAGAGAGACTGAATCCGTTGGATAGGTCTCGACGATCCGAGTCGATTGAGTGTACTTCCGAAGATGTGGCACAAAATGGAAGGCGAATAGGGAGAAGTAATACAATGCTCCAGGAGCGAGCGTCACGCGTGTCCTTTCGGTCAGTGATGTGGTTGTCTAGCTGTCGCTGTATTTTCAAGGTCAACGCGTTCGGTGCGTACACGGCTGGCAGACTAGGATTGAGCGGATGGATGGTTTGCTTGTAAGCCCTGAGATGTAAATAAAGCGAGTAAGTGATTAGGACACAAAATGCCGAATAGCTAATTCGTTTAACGCTCGACAGTTGCGGTTGAAAGCTCGTCGTATAGATCGCTGAGTTGGCTTTCGTTTGAAACCACAAATATTGCTTAGTGGTATGGGGCTCGGAAAACTCTTCGATTCCGTTACCGCTGGAACAGTGCACAACCACAATAATGAAATTACAGATGATCCACACAAGTTAGATCCGAGAGATGGAATGCACTAAATAGCGCTGATGAAGCTGGATCAAATGAGTGTAAGCACACGTGTGTATGATGGGAGGTGTGTCAGTAAATCCGCTTGGAGTACGAGACCGGATTTTACTTCCGCACGGTGAAGCTGGCACATAGCCCAGAGTATCCACTCATGCGTCGGCCGGCGGCCGAATGATCTGCACACTTAGTTTGCAACCATAAGGTCCCCGGTTCGAATCCGTGTAGGTGCTGACATCCTCGCGGGATACCCATCCCGCGCGTAACTGCTGGTGGTCGCGCGGCAGCGAAGCGCCGTTGCAGCGTACAGCCGACATATTATTATTACTTATTTATTTTATCCACTTTTGTACCGAAGGGTGTCAAGTTTAGCAAAATATTCTATCGTTATTTGGAATTCGATAAGGCACAGACCATTGAGTGCGTAAGGGGGGTTCCGGGGTTGACAGACCCAGTGGGAGAAATAAGTTCATGGACAATCTACATGAATGTATTGTGGACTCAGTTGCAAGCTATTGCCTCTCAGGTTGATGTTCGGGCTGAGTTTCAAAGGGTGGGGGCATGATTGAGTGGGGTCTCACAATATCTGCTAGACTATTTTGAGATCTCCACGTAGCTCCGGTAGTGCAAACTGAACATTCCGAACCTCTTCAGTCGCTTCTGGTTCAAAAGGTTGCGTAATCTCTTTACAAATTACCTTGCTCGACATTGGAAAGTTTCAAGCGCTGCGAAGTCACGCTCTAGTCAAGTTTGCAAAGTCTGGATAGATTATTCGCCGTATGAAAGCACGAAGACATTGAGCATCAGCTAGAAGCTAGATGCATCCAAACTCTCGAGTGTTATCCTCAGGAGGCCAACTTGCTGGTTATCTCTATCTAAATCGAACGCTGACTGTCTGGAACCACTGAACTCGTGCTGTACCAGCATACCAGGGCCATGTTCTTGACCACTTGTCTGCAGACTGCGCACCCCAAGGTTGTAGATGTAGGCGTGTCGATGGCGTATGTGGTCAAGGCGACAGTTGTCTGCTTTGAACGAGGGTGCTTTCTACACCGACTAATGCCAAGCCTCATCTAGGTTGCGCTGGAGGACATCGTGGCTGTTTATTCTTTTGAAAGCCCTTCAAACGTTAACGTCGTCTGCGGAGAGGAAAAAGGTTGAGGTAGTAAATCTCTTTAGATCATTACCGGAAACTACGAACAGGCGAGGCCCAAATACCGAACCCTGCGGTACTTCGCATCCCACTCGATTCGGGTAGGACGATGCGTCGAAACAGTAACTGTTGGTGGAGCAGTTTCTGGACGGTCTACCTGCGACTATGGCTGATCGGCTCCGGATTGTGAACGCCACCCAGACACGGCAGAAGGGACGATACTCTCTTTGTTGGAAACTGGAACTTTGAAAGTGGCAATGTGCATCAAAGCACAATACTACTTGTGTATAAAATGAAAGCTATACGCCGTAATGTTCTCTTTTTGGGGAGTGCATACTTGGGGCCCTGAACCAATGTGCGATTGCAGCGATAGTAGAGGTGAATTGGAAAACAGTAATGTGTTTGATTTATACAGGAGCCGCGGTTTTCCTACTCAGTCGCACAGATGGAGCGAAAACTCAGTCTTATGCCTTGGTGGTGAACACGGTCTGTGGTCACGATATAACGCATGGATGGTATGGTGGAGCAAGTGGTTGGTATTTGCGGTCGCAAGTTCAAACATTTCTTCGTTATGTCACCAAGGCAAAACAGATCATCTTAGGTGCAGACTTCCTCCAGGTTAATGCGACTGTTGTCAACCTGAAAGGAGGAAAGCTGATGAGGAAATATGGGGCTATACCACTTGCTGGCAGAGAAGAATCTGCAACGGTGTACTCTGTCGTCGCGATTGTACACATACAAGTCCAGCCCTGCAATCGCTCGCAGTCAAGTGTGCCATCCTATCCATGGAGGATAGTAACCATTACGGATTTTGTGATTAGATTCAACACACAATTCCGTTAACGCGTCAGCGTTATCAGCAGCATGGACTCAGAGGATACCAATACACCCAGAGGCTGAGGTCAGAAGGCAGGTACAAGTGTTGAATAGAGGTGTAATCGAAGAGGCTCACAGCCCTTGGAGCCCACCAGTTCTTTTGGTGAATAACACCAACGGGAAGTAGGGATATTTTAGGATGCAGCAGGCTGAACGAAATCTGGCTGAGTCATTTTGTTCCCGTGTCATCAGTCGCCGACATTTTCAATAGACTGCAGAAGTCAAGGATATTCACGATATTGGACATAAGATCTGGTTACTGGCAACTGGCGAGCAAAGAAAAACTCCGGGACTAGATAGCGTTTACAGTTGGTGATAAGCAGTACCAATTTAAAAGGATGCCGTCTGGCTTATCTGGTGCCCAATTCACTTTCCAGCGTTTTATGTTTCGCCTGCTGGATGGGTTAGAGAATGTGGTCGTGAATGGGGACCACATCGCTATATGTAGTGAACCGGAGGCAGAAGGTTACCGTTATCTAAAATGTACGTTGTAAACAAATCAGCAGTCGTCATTACGGATATATGGGCCTAAATCGCAAACCGGGAAAACGTCCGTGACACTGTTTGGTCACTAGTTGGCTCAGAGTGAACTCAAGTCTCTGTCAGAGAAATTAACGTTATTCCGAGGCACCTCAATTTCGACCTCAAAACGCAGTCTTCGGACATTTTGATCTGCACTGGATACTACAGTACCTTAGTCAGGAATTTTAACAGCCTGACCTCACCATTACAAGAAATTTTAGGAGGAAGAAAGAGATTTACTTGGACGTCAGTAACTCAGCTAGCGTTTGGGGACATTCAGAAGGATATGGGGAGACAGGAACTGCAATTGAAATTACGGATCGCCGGAGAAAGCTTCACAGACGCAAACCACATCGAAATCGGTGCGGCGCTGAACCATAATCGAGGACGCTCGAATAAGCTAGCAGAGTTGTGCCACCATCGGAATGCAAGTATTCGACAATGGAGAAGCAATCTCTGACAATTGTTTAGACTCTGGAAAACTCGAGGCCGTAGTTGTTGGGTCAAGGGTTTCACGTCGGAACAGATCACAAACTGTTAGGAAGGATTAAGTCCTCCAGAGACCACAGAATCAAATTGGCGGAACAGATGCTGCACCTACAATGATATAACTTCATGATAAGCCATAGATCAAGTGTAAACAACGCAACGGCAAACATTTATATCGCGCATGACGAACAAGGCTTAGTTGCTGACGGTCGCCTTCAGTGTCAGTGGTTTACCGCTGGAGCAAGATCCAGTGAAGTTCGCAGCTGAACAACGGAATGGCATAATCCTGAAATGGGTGATAACAGTACGATTAAGAACTCATGCCGCTGCAAACAAAAGCCGTGGCCAGCAATTTGGCTGGTTCTCGTGGAGTCGGGAAAAGCTGCACCTCAACGAAGCGGGAATTCTGATGTGGACACAAAGGCGAGGAATTACCTGGAGGTAGGTAATCCTTTCAAAGTTGGGGAAAAGTTTGAAGATCTCTTGTCACGAGATGACTCACACCAGGTGCACCAGGGGATATGGTTTGCTTACACATCTATTTTATTGGCCTGGCGTAAAAAGCCGTCAATTCATACACGATGTCACGTCAGCAGTGTCAGCTATTGAAAAGAGGTCATCGAGGAACACCACAGTGTCCGAGAAATGTGAGTCGTGATCGAGAAACGTGATGGGTCCGATCCCCTTAACAAGAAGGAGGCGTCAGTACAGAGTCCTGATGACCGAGCACTTCACTCGATGGATTGAAGCCGCGGCAATTCTGCGTCTAGGCGTTGGCACGATAGCATACGCTGTGATGACACGCCACAGGATTCCGAACAACATACTGACAGGTCAGGGACCACTTTTGAAAGCGGCGTATTCCGGACATGTTTAGAGAAATTGGGCAGCAAGAATATATGCACCACTCCCTGCCATCTTTAAACAAACGGACTAACTGAGAGTAATAAGACGAGTAAATAATGGTCGGTAACGATGGGGGTTATTTGAAAGAAGCTTTACCACTATCCTTACCAGTTCACCGCGCGTCCAAGTAAACAAACACCAAGAAACTCCCATTTCAGTTACTGTCTATCCGCAGACCTCGACTTCCTGTGGATTTGGCGGTAGGAGTTTGGTCGATCTGCCAACTACCGCCAAGGGAAGCACTGAACAACATAGTTGCAAACCGAAACCTGAGGGCGACTCAGGAGCGGATGAGGCAAAAATCTCGAGTCAACATGAGGAAACTTTGCCGAGACCTTTAAATCGGTTAGAAGATAAGATACAAAGATCATCAACAGGAAACACCATGTTTTTCCGAGGAGGAAACCTGCCGAATTGGAAGGGACCGTATGGCATAATCGGTCGACGACGTCCAATATATATCATCGCTCGGCAAGGAAATAGGCGGCGAGTTCAGGCTAGCGAACTAATGAAGCCGTACGAAGGAGTAGAAGAAACTAGTATATACGGAGCAGCTTCGAACGTCGGAGAGACTGCATGGTAGGTTAACTGGCGTGGACATTTTGGACGGGTAGGGTTGTGTACTGCTAGTGAGTAGTAGGTGTGAAAACGATGACGAGCAAGGAAAGCAGAATTAACTTGCATCGCCCGCGGACGAGGGACACGCTTTGCACAAACCTGCCCCCACCTGCCCACCGTTATCAATGAATGTGTCCAGCGGGACGGACAGTCGAAAAGGCGCCACCAAGGAAGTGTGCAAATGGGCCTGAGTTGCTATGTTCGAACTGCTATACAATCTACATGTGGGTTTTTTAGGACACAACTCGTCTCAGCAAGAACACACTGGTTACGACGGTATGCTACATCCTGAATTGCTTCCACCTATCGGCACTCCTCGTCCTTTGGTCCCTAGCCACGCGGGCGAGTGCAGCAAACGGTGTTAAGAAATGGAGTCAACAATTTCACTCCCTCTCGTCAGGTGGACGGCTGTCCTCCATACGGTCTCTTCTATCCGAGTCCCACAAGTGCAAGCAACGCGTATGGGGGCAAGTCATCAGCTGAGATGCAAAGGATGCAACCCAGCCATCTTAACTGGCAAAGCAAAACCAGCTTGCTGAAGGGAATACTCGCATTTCCGAAACATGACGTCTGATTTCACCGTTGAGGATCCATTGTTGCTACCGAACACGAGCAATATTCCCCAAGCACCCATTGCCGAAGACCGAAAGCCGGCACACGTCCTCCACGCTAACTGGCCACGACTCCATCCCATATAAAACCGCTTGAACGGAGGCGTTGTAAACCCAATCCTATACCAATCTTGTTGTATCCCGACTACGCCACAAGTGTTTCCGGTTGCAAAACGACGACCAAGCTAACGCAACGCGAAAACAAATATCGTCCGCAATATTGAGTGCAGCTGACATCCAACCGCCCAGTTAATATATATATATATATATATATATATATATATATATATTGCTACCGTCTACAAATAGACCTGGAGCCGTCATAAACCATGAACCTCAAAGGAAGGTACAGTTATTGTTTTAACATAAAACGACACAACACAAAGGAGTCCATAGTTTGGTCAGAGGGCAAGATACTACCCGATTGCCCAAGCTAAGAAAGGGTGTTTTCTTAAGGCCACCACCCTGAATCTTTGGCCGAATAGTCTGCCCGCAAGGCAACTGCGCGAATTCAGGGAATCGTACCCATTTGGAGCCGGGGACTGATTTCTCTGTTCATAGGCCTTTCGTTTGTTCGTCCGTCAACCAGAGTGTAAAAAGTCGGTCCTTCAGGGACAAAACGTATATTCTGCAAACAAAAAGACCAGGCGAAAACGCAGACAGAGGGCGAGTGAAATATATCTTTATACACAGCTAGTTGGATCCATAATTAACGACCTTTGTGAATGCATGACATTTTTCCTTTGATTCTGTCAAACAAACTCACTCCAATGCGTCCAACTGTTGGCCAATGAGCGTGCATGCGAGAAACGTGTGAACGTCCAATTAGCTGCCGCCTTTCCTTGCGGCAGCCTAACGGCTTCCTTGCTGGGCTGGCACCGCACGTTCGTTCGAGTGTATACTCCCAACCCACAGAGGACCAATCCTCCTCACGATTTCAGTGTTAAGTCACCGGAATGCTTCGCCAGTATGAAGCAAATGGCAGTGACTTTATATAGATGCTGATCACATCCGTCACATCGCAGTGTTATTAGATGGACATATGTGATCTTTGTAAGTAGTAGGGGGATTTATGAAGTTTTGTGTAGGTGCGTCGCCGTTAGACACAGACAGACAACCACCACACATCCAGAAAAGCGCTAAACCGCAGTTTCGTCTTATTGGGACTCGTCGGTAGCTCGCACTCACTGAATCCTGCCGGGTTCGAACCCACAACCTTACTCTTGCGAGTCAGCGACTTATGACACTGAGCCATGGGCGACGGCAGCGGACCGCCATGACTGATATCTAACTGCGATATAGCGCGGCTCATCCTGCACTGCCTTGCACGTTATGAGTGTGCAGGGGACAGGGCTGGCCCCCAGAAAAACGACTTTCTTTGCAAGCCGCCACCAATTGATGTGGCAATTAAGCTGCTAAGGCGACTACTGATTATTTGTAAGTAGTAGGGGATTTACTGGGTTTTTATGTGCGTTCGTCGCAGTTAAACACAGGCAGACAGTCACCTGCCTGCCCTACTACTTGCAACTAATCAGTAGGCGCCTTAGCAGCTTAATTGCCACATCAATTGGTGGCGGCTTGCAAAGAAAGTCGTTGCTCTGGGTGCCAGCCCTGTCCCCTGCACACTCATAACCTGCAAGATAATGCGGGATGAGCCGCGCTTTATCGCAGTTAGATATCAGTCATGGCGGTCCGCTGCCGTCGCCCATGGCTCAGTGACATAAGTCGCTGACTCGCAAGAGTAAGGTTGTGGGTTCGAATCCGGCAGGATTCAGCGAGTGCGCGCTACCGACGAGTCCCAATAAGACGAACCTGCGGTCTAGCGCTTTTCTGGATGTGTGGTGGTTGTCTGCCTGTGTCTAACAGCGACGAACCTACACAAAATATATGTGATCTTTTATAGGGAGAACGCTTGCCAGGCAAAAACCCACCACGTCCCGGAACACTGCGACAGAACCATTTGCTAGAACGGGCGAAATCCTAAGCACCCAACGGGCAAAAGGAGGAAGTTGTTCGGCAAGCCAGCCACTGCCTAAGTAGACAAAGTTATCAACGTGTTCAAGTTGTGCAACTTCAAGAGGGAGAATTGCAACGGGCGTATTCAAATCCCGGAGCAGCACTTTACACTTCGACGGGGTGAAGCGCATTCCGTACTTAGAGGTCTCAATTGCCAAACGGTTGGAATGTTTTGCATACTCCGCGAGTCCTCACCAAGTAGGGCGATGTCATCGCTTACCCGGTAGTCGTTACAGTTCGAAATGTGAACCGTTGCTGGAGGGGACGGGGCTCACGGTCCTTGTGGCCGTGCTAGGCTCAAAGAGTGGTTCCATGCACTCAGTGTGGAGCGGACTACGGTCCAGCCACCGTCTTGTGTGCGCTTGATTCCCCAAATACAGCGTGCTTGTGTTTGCCTGCGAAGGATTGCGGGCCGGTTCCGTTGATGAAACATGGCTCCCATCCACATGCCTCCCGGTCTTATTCCTTCGGGTTTGCACTGGATTTGGGGTGTGTGGATGGCGCTGTGGGTGGTGCAACGCAAGCCACCCATGGTCTTTCTGTAAGCGGTGGACGTCCGCAACGTAGATGTGAATGGATTGACATCAGCCAGCTGGCGAACCCAGGTGTTCTGAATGTGTATCATAGTGGGCTAACATCCGGGCTGAGTAAGCGCCCACTGAACGCCGGCAATGGCCACTCGTCGCATATTCGTCAAACGTCACTATCCGCAGGTATGTCTTCATGTGACGAATCGCATTACCAAACTGGACATTGGGTCTCTACGCAGTATCTGGAACTTATGGATGCTTGCCGACCTATTCCGGCTAGAAGCGAATACAATGAGACTCACAAAAATCTCAGGGCAAAACTACGTGCTAGCCTGAAGAAGGACCGCGAAACCTGATGGTCTCATCGTGTCTTTGGGATGGCAACAGCCGCTACTGTTGGCAATCATCGTAGGTTATTCCGTTTGATAAGGGAACTAGGCAGCAGGAGACCTGGTGTTAGCGAGTCCATACGCGACGAGAGTTGGCAGTCGGTCCACAGCCTTTTAAGACGCTTGGAGCCGTGGGCTGAACACCTTGCAAGGCAATGTAACCAACCTGAGCCATCGATTTCTTCTTCGGGTATTAAGCGCGCTTCTCCCTGGGTTGTCTCGTTGGATCCGTTCTCACGCGCAGAAGTTGAGCCTGAGTTCAGGCTGTTGAAATTGCATAAGGCCGCAGAGGCAGATAGAATTTCCCCAGCACTCTTCAAATTCGGAGGACCTGCTCTAGTAGAGGATTTACACGAGTTGCTAATGAAACTTTAGGATCAGGAAACTGTCGCGGCAGACTGGAGCCGCTCCGGCATTGTCCCAATTTTCAAGGGAGGCTCCCGTTCGGAATACGGCAATCATAGAGGGATCAGTCTGATTTCGATAGCTTCTAACTTGTTTGCCTCTGTCATTCTCCACAGACTGACTGGCACTTGTGAAAGCCATATTCGTGAAGAACAAGCCAGATTTCGTCGAGGTCGGGGCTGCATCGACCACATCTTCACCTTGCGTCAGTTGTTGGAGCACCGCCATGTTTATTGGCGACCCACCGTTGTCGTGTTTCTTGACATAAAAAGTACCTTCGACTCAGTCAATCGCTGTGACATTTGGGACTGTCTGCTGAGGAAAGGTGTGCCTGATAAATATGTAAACATTATCTAAGCGCTGTACGCGCATAGTTCGGGCAGTGTTAGGGTTTATGGCAAACTGTCGCCACCCTCCAGTATCACCAGCGGTGTGAGACAAGGTTGCACGCTGTCACCTTTCCTCTTTAACTTCGCCATGGTTGTAGTCATGGAAACAGCGTTTGCTGAACACGAGCTAAAAGGTGTGGAGCCACTTCCTTGTGAGCGAGGTCATGACATAGAATACGCTGACGATATTCCCCTAATCTGTGACAGCTCCCAAATATGCCAAAGAGCACTGGGTCGATTAGCACTGGCTGTCAATCGATTTGCGCTATCCTTTGCTCCATCGAAATGCAAAGTACTTCTCCAAGATTCGCAGGGACCCAACCCTGCGCTAACGCCTAGTGGTGATCAGCTAGAAGTCGTTCGGAAATTCAAGTACCTGGGCAGCTGTGTTAGCGCCCGTGGGATTGAAGATGAGGTGACGAACCGTGTAGCAAAAATTCGAGGTGCTTTTGCCAATCTCCGCCACCTGTGGCGCAGACGCGACATTACTCTCGCCCTGAAGGGCAGCGTTTATAACGCAGCCGTCCGTTCAACTCTCCTATATGGTCGTGAAACCTGGCCCATCATGTCGCCAGACAGGAGGCTAGTCACATTCGTTCATCGCTGCCTTCGCATCTTAGCTCCTGTCTGGTGGAAGCACCGCGTGAGCAATGAGCGTGTTCGGCGTCGTGTATTTGGCGCAAGAAGAGCGAGTGAACCGCTCAGCACCATTATATCACGCACCAGTCTCCGATGGCTGAGCCATGTGTTGTGCATGCCAGCACACCGACTTCCGCGACGTGCATTGTTTGCGCGCAGGGGGTGCTGTTGGAAGAGGAGGATGGAAGGCCAAGCGATGAATTGGTCTAGAGAAATGAAAACCCTCACTTCGAAGTTGGCGTCGGTTGGTGCAACCCGACTGCCTGGCTGGGGTCCTAAGGACAATGAACACGTTTGTGTTGTGAGTTCTTTTGTTCATCCCCTCCGGTTTGGCCTCCCCCACCAATCAGGATCGCAGTTGTTAGGCACAAACTAACTTTTGGTGACAAGATAGCCGGCTGTTAGCTTTCCGGAACGATGCCCATCCGTTACTGGGGACTCAGCCGGCGTGCCACTGTTGGATTTTTTCTTCTTGTCTTTAATGTTACGGTACAATAGCTGAGGTGTTTTCCACCCGCAGCTAACGTGTATAATGATGATGATGGTGGTGCTAAAATCTTCAATCGTAAAATAGTACAATTACGAGGACATAGGGCAGACCTATCTTACACTGTTGTTGACAGCGAACGAGAAAGAAAGCTTGCCATAGGCTCACTTTGTCAGAGAGGTAGGGGTAGAGTGCGCATAGGACGAGAGTGAACTTTTCCGGAACCCCGTTCCTTAGCAAGCAGTGCCATAGCGCAGGTCGACCGACCGAGTCAAATGCAGCACAGACGTCTAGGAATGAAACTTTGGTAGACCTCTGATAGAGATAATGGTACTGAAGGATTTGGCGGAACGTGGCGATTTGATCCACACAACCACGGCCAGGACGGAAATCAGCTTGATCTTCCCGCTCCGACAAGTCATAAATCGGCAATAGTCTACGAAGTAGTATGGATGCCAACAGCTTGAAGGCAATCGAAATGAGACGGAACCCTCTGATATTGGTGCAAAAGTTGCGAGCACCGCTATTAAAATTCGGAACACCGGCTGTTTATCTTTAGAAAGAAAACACCTTTTATTCATCCCAGAACTCGGAGAGCAGTGAACCGCGTTCCTTCAGCTGTTCTTGCCAGGAAGTTGACGCAAACCTTCGACACTTTTGTTACCCGACGTGGTGTGGTCTCCAGCACCGCGAAGTC
>OX104066.1:4094702-4110783 GCA_944474145.2 Dicrocoelium dendriticum | reverse complement strand
CTCAGCGGAAAGTGCCCATTAGTTGTCAGTAGAATGTATGGCCGTTTGAGCACTGAACTAAATGTGGTGCAACTGGCCACAATAATACATGTAAGGGGATGGCTGCGAAGAACGTTTGCACAGGAATGACATTGACGTAAATGTATTGTTTGTCATACAGATTAACATTAGAATATTCAACCCTCAGCTTGGCTGGAACTTTTGCCCAGTATATTTAGTGTCGAGCAAGTAACGGCACTAAAAATTTCGTCCGGCCACACGTCGCCTAGAGCGCACCACCCCCGTCCCTTGCTACGCCTGTGTCCAAAGGCTGTCCTACGAGAGCACTTAAAACAAAAACGGTGAACCTACACATGAAGGCCACCCTCAAAAAAGAGCAATTCGATCCAAAAACAGTCATTTAACACAGGAGCTACCATCCCAACAGCATAGGATACTAGCAGCAGATAAAATTATCACAGAAACAGTGTTATTTCATTGGAAAATTCAGAAGATTTATGCCTGGTACAGAGTGACCCTGCTTACCAGTAGATTGACTGAGTCGAATTCCATATAGTAATTTTGACGACGCTAGAAATCAAAGGTTCCAACATGATCCAAGAATGTAAACAGCGTAGCAGCCTATTGCCGCCGAATACATCATATTTTTCAGCTGCTCTGCTGAGTAGCTAATTTCTCGATGTCAATGGCACATTATTTTGGGTTGGATCGAAGTTTGAGGGAAACGCGGTTAATTTGAGGGGTGATTGCATCGCATTTCTGCGATTCAATGGTAGTCTACCGGTTCACTTTGTGCCCCAGGGGAGAAGCTGTAAGACAAATGCATTGGTCCACTTAATTCTGCAGCTGGCTTACCAGGCTCGTGGATGACTACGCTTCGGCAAGTAGCAGCCTGGTTTATTCGACATGTTCAGAACCTAGCGTTGATACATTATGCTGAGTAGGAGCGAAGTAGTTATCCTCTTTTAGAATGGGAGACGATGCAGTTTCTAAGCAGTTGGCCATGATTCTCCGCCGAAGAAGCTCAACGAGGAGAATGCCGTAGTTCTATCGGGACCACCGTGTTTAGATGGGATACTCAATATATACACACCATATTCGGGGGAGGACTGGCATATCGAATGATCCGAAATAACACAAAAACCACCCCGTAGTGTCAGCTGGGTGGTTCTGATTTACCCATTCCAGCAAATCTCTCAGCGGCAGTGTTCCACGACGTGGAAGGTTCTCGTCTTGCAAGCGCTCTGTCTATGAAAAGCCAGCAATCTCCTTTTAACAACACTGTGACGTGCAGGTTGTGACTCGCCACCAATTAAAGTCACTGTGTAGGGCGGCGACAGCCAGTGACTACTCGTGAACCGGAATGACAACAAAAACGGGATTGTAGAGAATTAACAACGGGCGCAATGGATGAGACGAGACAAGACTCTGCGAGCGTTGCGGATCGAACCGACAGCGGATCACGGGCGGCACCTGGTAACGAACCTGGGCCCAGAACAATGGAGGAGGTATTTGTCGAGAACGCAATGAATCAGACAAATACGCCGCTAGCGAAGCCCACAGGAGTGAACGCGGGTCCAGTGATGCAGCCACGAGAGAGCAAATCGCGAGCTTTCGAACGACTCATGGCCGACCAGAATCGGATGTAGCGAAGCGGAGATACGGGATGGAAAGATGGAGGGGTTGTCTCAAAGCCCAACCTCGTAGGCACCTGGAATGGCCCGTCACACAAATCTTCATCCGCGTTGCGTCATGGGAAGGAAACATGGTCCAAATCTGTACGGGTTTGTGAGTTGTCAGTGGCATGTTCTTGTGGCAATACACCCTCTGCCCCCGCGCGTCGTTTTCGCTAAAATATTATTTCCCCAACAGAGCAATGGACTGTGAGCAAGATTTCTTGCTACCGCGACAGCAGAACACATCAGCCCAACAGGTCCGAATCCATACACACAAATTATTATGTTAATCATGGCCAACAATCTAGCAGCGAAACTCTAGAGATGGGACCACATTCCACAACCCGAACTAACTTTCATCCTTTGAATATCTGGATTATATTGTGAGAGCAATTTAAACCACTTGATTTCGCTTTTCATTCTCACGTTTGGCGTCTCCCGCAGAGAGGATGATGAGTCTGGTGCAAAATTAATCGATTTAGATTAACTCATCATCATTATCATTATACACATCAGCTAGAGGTGGGAAAACACCTCCGCTATTGTGCCGCAATACATGAAAGAAATACATACATATATACATATAACACAATACACAAAGGAAAAATAGATACAACAGTTGCATGCCAGCTGAGCTACCAGCAACGGATAGGCATCGTTCCGGTAAGCTTCCAGCCAGCTACTAGGCAAAAAGAAATTTATTTATTTATTTATTATGTTTTACCCTAGGAAATGAGATCGTAGATGGAGGGAGAGGCTAAAAGGGATGGGGAGGGACAAAGAAACTCACAGCAGGAACGCCACTGAGGTCGGCTCCTTGCCATGTCAGCAAGTGTATCCAGCCAAACGTGTTCAACGTCTTTTGGACCCCAACCAGGGAGCCGTGAAGCTCCAACCGAGGCTAGCTCCGAAGTGATGGACTTCATTCCTCTGGACCAAGTCATCGCTTGGCCACCTCTCCTCTTCTTTCACCCACATCCCCGGTGAGCAAACAACGCACGTCGCGGGAGTCGGTGGGCGGGCATAGTAACACGTGACCGAGCCATTGAGTCTGGTGCGGGAAATAACGGTGCAGAGCGGTTCAGATCCTTTTCCTGGGCCTTAAACGATGCGTCGAACACGCTCGTTACTCACTCGGTGTTCCCACCATATGTGAGCCAAACTGCGAAGGCACCGATGGTCGAACGTAGCTAGCCTCTTCAAGTCCGCCGACCTTAGGGGCCAGGTTTCGCAACCATTTAGGTTAACTGCGGACGTCCTGTCTTGAGATGCGGTAAAAGTGCGTAATGGCGTAAGCCAAGGGAAAGCGAGCCTAAACTGACACACAAGTGATGTTTTTGATTGAACGTCTCTCCCAAGATGTACGTCTGGATCCTAACTACCGTTTTGACTACGGCCGCTAAATTGATGAGGGATAACCACATCGCAATAATGCGCCAGTGGAACAATGTTGTTTATTGCCGACAAAACGAGAAGAAAGTCGGTGCAGAAACAAATAAGCAAAGCGGGTGTATGCGAGTGTGATGTTGGGCAACTAGGTTATTGTATCCGGATTTAGACCAGACACATAGTGACAAAAGTCGAAATGACTGGCGAATGAGTGCACTGCGTAACACTGTCTGTGACCTACACATCAATGCTTACGTATATTACAGTGTAAGCTGCTTCGAGAAGAGATGCTCATCAGACTTTTGTGATGTTAATGAACTAGATATATATATATATATATAGTAGTGCAGTGTTTTCGGACGGGCAATACCCAATTTCCGTTTGCATCAGCTGCAGTCCTCGTGCTCGAATTACCAAGGTCCACTTCAATAGGATTTGCAGACAACATTGAGCTTGGGCGTCGCAATCCATCCACAAATCGTGTAATTCAAAATGACCCTTAACAAGGTAGAAGATTTGTAGGTCGGCGGGGCACGTGACAGATGACACAGTTAATTCGAAATCATCAGGCGCTCCATTGAGGCACCGGAGAGTCCGTTGACAAACACCTGTGAACGAAATTCTACATATATCACTCGTTTATCCCTCCAAAAATGAGTTATACTTCGCAATCGTCTGTAGTCCAACACGGCCAGTCTCATAACATCCTCGGTGTGCAACTCTCTAGGCTAAATAAAACTCGAGTAAGCTGTCAAAGAAAGCCAGTCGTATCGTCCGTGTTTTCAACAACGCAGCCGATGATCGATGCACTTTTGTGGAATAGCACTCAATCCGTCTGGACGCTGCAAGATGCCTACCAATATCTATGCGTTTGACGGGTTGAGGTGGTTCCCCTTTGTTAACGGACTGTTATTTGTACCGCTCCCGTTTTGTGAATGGACTGCGACATAGTCTTCATTTGGACAGCGGCCTGCATCGACGTGAACGTTGGCAGATTCTCAATTGAAGCAACTAAATGGTAGGTGTTGTTCGCTATTTTAATGTTTGTTTACAGTCTTTAGGCTGCGATAGCCGGTCTTGGGACATCGATAGCGGGTACGCAGGGTTTTTGTTTGTTATTTGACAAGCGTTACTCAGTGAGTGAACCTACTGATTGGAGGCTTGTTGGCAACGTTTGGCTTCGCCTTTGAACTTGTGTCTTTCACCCCGACCATCCAAGTTGTCAAGCTTTCGTTATTGACCTGCATATTTTCGGCATTCCATTGAACCAGCAAGTTTTGCTGATAGCTTCCTTGTGCTCCGCACAGTAACAGGCCCTTTCTACTTACCACAAACACTGCTGGAGTAATTTTAATACTTTGTCCCGACATTTCACAAGCCAGCTAATTTAGTTCCCAATGCGGAAATGCACCAGACGATCGTTTCGCATTATTGCGGTAATTCAGTGTTCCTCATTCAGGGAACCGAACCCATGACCGCCAGCAGAATACTCAATGGCCACGAAGTTGTCGTACCCTGAAGCCAGAGCGAGAGTGCGACACTAACACCGTGGCTTCCGAAGCGAAGCAACAGCATTACATCAGAACGGCCGCAAGCGATTAGAGGCGTTCAAAACTTCGTACACAATCGTGAACTCGAATTCGAATAGTGGAGATTGAAGGTACCCCGACTAAGGTCAGCATTGCAAGGGTTCCAGGGGAATAGCGAGCGAACATCAAGGGATTATCGGTTGGCCGAGGTCTTGACACCACCGACTACGTTCAATAACGTGGACACAGCATCAGGCGACAATGTATCCCAACCGCTCAGTAACATCGCATGCCCAGTCTTAAAGGGCCGAGTGGATATCATCATGATTGTGCAACAGGTACACCAAAAGCTACTTAAACGTCAGTGGATCACATGAATATCTGTACGCGGTGATTATAGTTTCCTACGAGGTGGAGAGAAGTTCATTGACAATAGATCTACAGGCTGGAAGGCCGGAATCGTCGCCGCCGTACGCGTCCGCCACTCACCAACCAAGAAAATACGATGCAAAGAGGCTAGGTGGTGAGATTGTGAACCAGCTCCGTTTCCCAAATGAAGTCGATTGTCAGCGCGCTATTCGGATAAACCGAGAGGCACAATGGTCGGGCAAGATGTAATGCACTGCGACCGCGTGGGAAATGGCTGATCGATCATTGATGAATACACTATCGATTGTATGTCCGCTACACGTAGGTGAGTTGTGGCAGGCTCCAAGTTGGTAGAGTGACTTGGTAGAAAGACAATGGAACTGCGTAAAATCCCGTTGGCGAACAACCGGAGTAGTTTCCAGTAGATCGAATCAGCACCCCAATAGACTCGGGTTCGAACCCCGATACAGCCTAGAAAGACTGCATCTAATGTCTAAAGTCGACAATTGCGTGACGGCAACAGCCATAACTGAAGCGTAGAAAGGCATGAGTGATCTCTTTTATACGGACAAATTAAATTGACTGTACGATCGCGTGCAAAACCAGTCGGCCAGTGGTGGAATTTCCTAATGGACCAGTGGTCCTCATGTTTACCGCCACAACAGCAAAACGAGATGAGCTTGGAATAACCTTCGTTACTATCACCTAGGTTGTGTAGTAACCAGTGTACCTCTTATTGGATGGTAAGAGCACTATCTGTAAGCGGAACGATAGAACAGTGAGAGGGGTGGATTGACACATCGATAAGCAGCTCCAACAGCACACACCCCATGACTTCAGTCATACAACTGCACTGGCGAAGCATTAGACACGGCGGTTTGGAATGGCCCACGTTGGACCACAGAAGAGTAAGCCTTGAAAACGAGGTCAATACACAATGCGATGTGACGGTCGCTAACGCGCAACACTCGCAGTCACCCCGCAACTTGCATAGGTTAGGGCACGGTCATTCTGAGTCACTGAAACGATTGTGCACTTACAAAGCGGGGCATAAAATGCTCAGTGTGTAGAAACCTGGAGGACGAGGGGGGCCTGATCGCTACCAATTTGTAACGAGATATCAGAGATTGTGATTAAAAGACACGACGAGAAGTTCGGGTAGAAGTGCAGTGACCCTGAGGTGCACTCACAACCGCTAGTTGAGCAAGCGGTCAACTCGTGAGCGTATGCATGCACGCTCACACGAACCCACGAAAACGGCAACATGCTTTTGGCTTGATAGCGCTATCCGGCATGGAGCTTAAGTTTCGTTAATCTTGGTGGAATGTTGCCAATGCAAATGAATGTAACGACAATTTGCGGCTGAGTGAACTATTGGAGTACGGTACTGAACCGTCACGAGCTGAGGGTTAGGCACATGAAGGCAGGAGCACTGAGAACAAATGGGAATGTTGGGCATTCGGATAGGAAGACCGCATTATTCCACTGGAAAACGGTGAGCTACCTTGGCCGCGGTTCCAGTCATCTAAGGCGCCTAGGTTGTGAAGGATAAAATTAGGAACTGCACTGTCAGATGAGCTCAGCTCCGAAACTCCCCAGTTCGGGTATGGTCCTAGTGATCGAGATCGTGGAGGTTTGCTTCAAAGCAAACTGTAGCTTCAATCGAGATTGCGTGTAGGAATCTAGACACACGGCGGGTACTCCAAGACAAAACAGCGTAGTTTGTCCTACTTCAACCAATGATTCACTGGGTTGTTAAAACACCCCAGCATGGCAGGGATATCCAGCCTCAGCGCTAACCATGAGGATATATGCATTGCGAACTATGAAGAAACGTACCAAAGCATAGTTGGTGGAGTGCTGCAATGCGAGTACGACGATAATGGGGAAGGAGCAAGACGGCTAGTGGGTTGAGTGTTTCACAACTTGTTTGTCATTGAGTGGGGTTCTGCACCATATCCGATAGCGTTGTCAACCCGATGTGCTCGTGGTTCCTGGATCCCCAAGCAATGAGTAAGGAAGGCCCTACAGCATCTGACTTCGATGTTTACTCCTTGACATGCTAAGCCCAAGCTGAGTGTCGACCACCTCTCCGTCTCATCTAATCAATACCGATGCACGCAAAGAGGAGGCGGTGGGGTAATGCATATGCACAACGGATGATTAAAGCATGGTCTATTTCGCGTCGCAACCGCTCAGTGTGTCCAGTGTTACCACAAAGAAGATACACCTCACCAGTTCCACCGAACAACTACGATCGGTGTGCTGAGTCGTGTGGACTCAGTTGAGTTGCTTCGCAGTTTCAAATAAATGGAACTGTAAGAACAGATATATAAAGTGGAGATCTTCGGACGGAATAGTTAGGAATCGGGTTGTTGAAAGAAGCAACTAATCGAGCTTGCGTTGATGAAATATTGTTTGAGCCAACTGCGCAAATTTACCGCATTTGCATGCAACTCAATGTGAAATTCAGCTCAAATCTACGTTTGCTCAATAGTTAGGCCCACCTCAAGATGTGAACACGTTCGAATGTCATTGATATGTACTATACATCGGTATTCCCTTGCTTCCAGTAAAACACAATTGTCTATTGAAACATAGACATACTACGTAAGATTCCTGGCCCGTGTGTGGTGGTAACAACGTATTAGCAACGGTGAATTCGGACGTCGTGTCAAATGGAATGCGAGTATTCCCTTCAACAAGTTGATTTTACTGTGTCAGTTAAGATGGTTCGGTAACGTCCAGCGTATGTCCAATCGAGCCCTGCTGGCTCATGCAGAAGTAAACTGGAAAAGACCACGCGGTGGACAACCAACTAACAAAAACTTGTGTATGAAAATAGCAAAACATTTCTGTTCTTCTTGTGACACAATAGCTGACGTGTGTTGCTCACCTTTTGCTAATGTGCCATAATTATGATGATGTGGCGATTCAACCTGTCATCCGCTGATTTCCATGATTTTGTTTGGCTCTATGTCTCTTTATTAGACTGGTGATACTAGGATACGTCTAGTGTTCTCACTATTCGGGGAGGGGGTGGAAGAATTAGGGAGCGATGCAATATAACTGACGTCGGACGTGTTGCAGCACAATGGTCATCTCATTTGAACAGATGCACACCCTTCTCCAACACCAGCAGAAACACTTTGAACAGGCGCAGCGGCAGTTGATTGAGTTGCTGTCACATCTGGTTGAATTGGAACCGGAATCACCGCGAACATCGCAGGGGATTACAGCTGTGTCATAGGCTGGTCAACTGTGAAACACGTTAACTTCATGGTTGTCAAATCGGTTTTAGTCGCAGAACCCCAAGTCTGTCGAGTCCGAGATGTGAATGCACCTGGAAATCCCCGACTGCCTGTTGAAACTGTTGTCAGCAGCATTTCAAAAGTGACTGCGTGTACGAGAAGTGCTATTTTCATAAATCTAATCCTTTTGGTCATAAAGCAACGTCCTACCATGCACCGCAAACTTCCTACGCGTCTTTACCTTAATATTGCGAGCAAGTTCAAAACTCAAAAAGCATCAGGTGTTGAGACACAACGAGAAAGGCGATCCCTGCAACATCCCGTAGAGAATTTCATGACAAGAGGAAATACTCGACATAGAAGCGTAACTATATTCCGGTGTTGTTGAATCCAGACGCGGTGTCTGATATCACGAATATTTCTTGATCTACATGGGCAAAACGTGGCAAAACGTTAGTCAAACCTATAAACCTGCAAAATGCATAAGGAGGAGCGATACATTTACACGGTGAACTCGTCTGTGAGTGTAAACTCAGGGACGTATAATCCACAGCCTCCTTTACCAACGTTCGGCTGTTCGAAATGGATGGGATTGAGAAATTACGCATAGTTATCGGATGCTGAATCTTGTGCGTTCTGAAACGCTGGCCATTTTGATCTAAATGCTCATGTGTACACAACTTACTTGCAACCGTAGCCTAGGCCCGATAGGCCACGGTCGTGGATACAACTGGATCCAGGTAGGTCGAAGTGGATCCCCTAATCGGTAGAGCAACACGGTCAACAAGTGCTGGAGAAATGAATCAATCCTGTCTGCTTTGATCGAACGCTGTCCAAACCGTATGCGCAAAGAAGAAAGTCATCAGCAGTAAGCCGCTACGTTGTCGCGCAACCACAAACGGTCGCCCCTCGGCTTGGGATACTGGGAAGGTCGCCCGGTACGCGCGCAGGCTCGAACACGCACCGTCACACTATAAGGTAGGCTTGTGATCATGCAGAATACGGGCCGGCATTGTACTCAGTCAGATAACCACTGCAGACCTACGTACGTTGACCTCTTAAGTTCAGGTCAAGAAGTGAACACGTACAAATTTCATTGCTTTCTACAACTGATGTAACACTTTACACCCAAGAAAACATTATTGCCTATTGGGACCCGCAGTCACGGGCGGTACAAAAAGGAAATGGGGAACCATTATTACATGACTGAGTCACATCAGCTAGAACATCCAAACAAACTCGTTCTTTTTTCCACTTTGCTGTATCATACCATCGGCTGGACCAGATGTGGCTTCTGCGCTCGTATATGTACTGCGCTTGTCAATAATTCACATCGAGTTTCCCGGTTAAGGACGAATGTGAGTGAATCGAACCATGAATGGGGCAGTTGGCAACCCCAGCTGACGAACCACACTATCACACAGCTGGTGCATCAACCAGCCGGCTAGGGGCCAAAGGAATTACGCGCCTTAATTTGCAGTGCGGGGGTTACCGGTTCAAATCCACGTAGGTGCAGGCAACCTCGCCGTATACAGAGCCCACGCGCAGCCGGTGGCTGATACATGGCAGTGAAGCGTCACTGACGCCGGTGGTCAGACGCACGATCAGTCCATTGATGTCGTCCCTCGGTCAGTTATACTGAATACGCAGTGCCCACTAGTAACCACGTTAAAAGGTTGCGCAGTGTCCACTGACACTGTGTGGGAAGGCTCGTATTCATGAACGTTTGCATCGAGGGTAACCAAGATGCACAACACCTGTTAATTTTGAGGAAGCAAGATAAACGTCACGACAGGTAAACGTTATACAACCGTGTGGAAGGTAAACGAATCCAATCCAGACTGTGAAAGACCAGGGGGGACGGGGAGGCCCATAATACGATGGGTAACTGTTCAGGCCCGGAACAATCGACTCACAAAAATCCACCCGCTACTCAAAGAAGGCGTGTTGTCTGCACACCACATGGTCATAACTAATATCTTGTAGTTGTGATTGGTTATCACGGGCCACGGTCTATCTGGCCATGCACCTGACTCGTATGTGAAGAAATGTCCGTGTTATCAAGCGAACAAGTGACTTGGTCGTGTGTACACATTACAGCTGTGTCCTTTGCGTTGCCGTGTTCTTACCTACAATACTGGCGACGGATTATTGAACCTAGGGCCTCGAGCGAAAAATCGGAAGAGTACGCTGAGGGATCCAGTTCCTGGAACAATTATCTCGAGCGTATGAACGGTTTTTTCGCCACTAATGAAATCGTCAGCGACAACCGTAAAGTGAATATCCTAATGAGTATCTGTGACTCACAAACATACGAGTTACTTCGCTGCTTGGTGACTCCCGCTTTGCCATGTACCAAACAGTTTACTGAACTGTCCACGCTGGTTTCCAATCACTATAACCCCGAAAGCATCAGTTATTGTGCAGCGATTTAAGAGCAATACCCGAGTTCAGGGTGAGAGGGAGTCAGTTGCCTCCATCGTTGCCGAGCTTCGGAAGGTGACAGAATATTGGGATTTCGGTAACTACCGAAACGACATGATCCGGGCTCGTCTGGTGGTCCGCGAGAAAAACGTTCAAATTCAGCGCTGCCTGTTGGCTGATAACGCATTGACATTGGAAAGTGCCTATGATGTTGCGGCTGGCATGGAGGATGCTGAATGTGATGCCCAGCTACTACAGAATTCACAGCTCATTTCAAAGCTATATGCTGAGGATGTCACGCCCGAAATCAACAGAGTTGATACAAACACCACACGCTTGTTCAGCTGTTATCGCTGCAGCTCGCGGCACAGTCATCCCAGAGAATGCAAATATACACCGACAGTTTGTAACGAATGCCGGTCCAGTACAAAGCCATGTTCCCCGATTGTAAACAACCGACTTGTTGCTATTGAACCACAGCGAGATATATTTAAGACAACTGTCCCAGCTGCACAACCGCCATTTCGCCTGCAGCTTTGTGTTAACCAAATTCAGATGCATTTCAAATTTGACACGGGCACTGCAGTAACGCTGCGCAACGAAAGAACGTGGTCGCAGTTATTGGCTCCAACGAGCCACACCAAACTGTGTCGGGCGCCTCTGCGAATGCGTGCATATACGGGTGATGAAGGGAAACTATTGGGGGTGTAGGACGTTGAGGTGTCATTTGGAGGATTGACAATCAGAGAAACGATTTACATCGCACTCGGAAATGATCCAAACCTACTGGGCAGCGACTGGATCAGTCAACTAGCAGTTCCGTAGATAAAACATATTTCTTTACCATCGGAGATACAAACACTGTTCCAGCAATATGCACCAGTATTTGAGACGCCGGAGGAAGGAGAATTCACCGGGGGACAAGTTAACATCTACCTTCCACCTGACACACAACGGCGATTTATCAAGGCCCGATCACTGTCGTATATGATGCGATCAAAGGTAGAAGAAGCACTTGCTCGCCTGCAGAAGCGTTGTGTCATAGAGTCAGTAGAGCTTTCGGATTAGGCTACACCAACTGCTCCGGTACTCAAGCCTGCTGGATTGATTCGGATATGTGGAGACTATAAAATTACTGTCAATTGCCGTGTTCCGGCTGAAAAATCCCGATCCCGAACATTGAGGACGGATATGCGCAGCTCGGAACCAGCAGTTATTTCGCATTCTTGGATCTCGTGCACGCTTATCAGCAGCTCAAACTGCACAAAGACGCCAAAACGAAAACTACGATCAGTACCCATGGCGGTTTTTTCATGTACAACAGACTTTTGATTCCTCACTGCGGATAACGACTTCCTTTTGGGTTTTCCGCTCCAACGAGTTTTTCCTAGTGAAGATAAACGATAGGGTATCGTTTCTTTTGAGAGCTTCTCGCTATGTATATGAACTTTTCAGATATAACGCACCATCGCCGGGTGTCTGCGCCATTCGTCCAGAGGAACTGGAAGCAGTAGCATACGAAATGGCAGGACCATTAGCTCACATTTTTCAGCGCTGATTAGCCAAGAATCAAGTTCCCGCCATGTGTAAGCTTGGAATGGTAACCCCGATGCAAAAGGTGGAAGCAGAACGCATCCCCACAACTACCGCCCAGTATCCAATCTCCCTATACTCTCCAAGGTCATGGAATCCATTGTCGCCTATGCATTGGTGTGCCATCTGGCAAACTAACATCATCACCACCACCATCATTATCAGCACGGTTTCCGCCGACAGCGGTCATGCACGACGAATGCACTAATCGCACGCAGTAGTTGGACCAAGTCAGCTGACGCTGGAGAAGGTGTTGATGTGATCTACCTGGATTTTTCGGGAGCTTTCGATTATCTAGACCATGAGATACTACGCTCCAATCTCCAGCATTACGGGATCGTCGACCCACTTTTAAGCTGGATTACCAACTTTCTACTTCAACGGTAATTAGTGGTCAGAGTTCGGAGCTCTTTATCGGACCCCATACAAGTTGAGTGTGGTGTGCCGCAAGGCGCAGTTCTTGGTCCACGATTGTTTTTGGTGCTTATTAATGACCTTGCACAGGGCATCGTCCCAAACTTCCTAATGTTTGACGATGATATGAAGATCTGGCGCAGGATCTAGGCGAACGCTGACCAGAATCTAATTCAGAGTGACATCGATACGATGTATCAATGATCAACACGAAAGTTACTCCATCTCAACATCAGTAAATGCAAGGTATTTTCCATCCAACAGCAGAGCAGCTACTAATACCGGCTCTGAACCAATGTACTGCAGCAGTCCACTGTCGAACGTGACTTGGGTGTGCTGTTTCAAGATGACATGGGTTGCTCCAGGAAATCCGAAAAGGTCTCGAAGTCTGAAAACCAACATGTCGGGCTGTTGCGACGCGTGTTCGGACAAATAAACAGCTCCATATTTCGACAAATGCTCAGTGCATATGTTCGCCCCCATGTCGAATACGCAATTTAAGCCTGGCATCCATGGTTGAAACACGACCTTAATGCACTGGAGCAGCCACAACGTCTGGCATCTAAGCACCTAATTAGAGTGCGCAATCTTTCATGCTAGGAGAGGCTGCAACGATTGGGGGTATTCGGGAGAAGCTATCGCAGACTACGAAGCGACCTGATTATGGCATACTTGATTCTGAGAGACCCACATCATGTGTGCCATCCTTTACTGCGACTCAGCACCAATACAACCCTGAGAGGCCACCCATTGAAACTCGCTGTACAGTATAGCCGCCTGCAGTGCAGTAGAAATTGCTTTTCCATTCGTGTCTGTCACCCGTGGAATGCCCTCCCAGAATCGGTCATCTCTGCACCGACACTAACAGTATTTAAAAGACCGTTGGATGACGCACTCATCCACTTACACCTTGTCACTTAGCACTACGTCTCCATCTTCCACCTGGAGTTTACCATGGAATTATTTGTTGTTAACTGTGGGTGCTGTGAATCTAAGAGAATTGCAGGACTACGGCGGAGCAAACGATAAGTCCTTATTTTCACATTTGAAGGACTAACTGTTTTACTACCATTATTATCATTATGGTTGTCTCGATATCCCCAACAACTATCCAACGGGACTCGTAAAGCAACGCTGCTTAACCCGTATCAATTCATTGTTCATTATTACGTCCCGCTCGAAAGCTGTTCACTGCCTTTTGTGTGATGGATGGCTGCACATTGCCTGCTGTAATATCGATGGACTGATGTACGAAAACCTTTAGCGGTCTACCTCAACGGTTATCAACTCTCTTTGTAACACTTGACGAGCCACATTGATGGATAAACTTCTCGCGGCCGGTCTACCTGCGCACAGTCCATCTTGCGTTTCTGCCCAAGCTGTGGTTCCTACAGCGGAAACAAGCCAAAGTCCCACTTTTACGTCTACCCACGTCTTGCCCAACTACCCATAATGGAAAACCGAGTCCAGTCTCATCTGTTTCATCTCCGGAACCATTGACGACGGTTGAGCAGCGTAGCTGGTGTGAACCAAAAACATGTGTCACCGTAGTGAGTCAAAATGGTATGTCAACAAAGAGACTGAGTGCATCGGGGCGCAAAGTCCCAGCCTGAGACACAACTTAACTCTTCAAGTTCCCAACTGAAGCTGGTTGTTGACAAGTTCAGTCAAATAGAAGACTTAGTCAAGGCACACCGGAAACCATAATGGTCGCCTGGTTTGGAGGGAAGCAGATTTTCTCCTCATGAACGGTGTCTGATCATCGTGAACACTTCTGAATCTAACAAAGAAACGCCGGCCGAGAGGATACTGGATGACCAGGTTTTCCGAAAGCGGATGATTTCATTACGGTTCGATGAACGGGAACAGGGGATCATTATCGTCTCTGCCTTTCGCCTTGGCCGAAAGCAGTAGGGCCCTACCAAGATGCATCCGTTGAAAATCATTTTTGTCAAAATGAAGGGGAAGGTCGTCGCATCGTCAGGCGGACTTCGCTCCTTAAGGGCGAAACATTTTATGCCTTGAGGGATCTCTGTCCTGAAGGCTGAGTGAGGATGAAGAACGCAGTTGATGAAATGCGGACCCGCCGAGACAATGGTGAAGCTACTCTTCGTATTGTGGGTTTTCGCGTAGTTCAATGGACTCCGAAATCTCGATGGCGTCCAGTCTTTGTTGCACCCGGCATCTAGGGTATAAGTTTAGATTGCGTGTGATGTCCGCTAATATGCGACCTGGTGGCTCTTACTGAGAGCTGGCGGTCCCCGGATATTCTGAATTCTGCAATACGCCCTCCTAGTTATCATGTTTCTCGGGCTGATCTTCTTGCTACGAGGTCTGGAGGTGGCCTCATACTCTACTGGAAGTCCGAGTTGAGGGTTCATACCGTATAGGCTGTTTGTGATACAGTTGGTGGTTCGGAGATACTTTGGTGTCGTGTCCAAGACAGACACAATTCGCTCATGGTTTGTGTCGTCTACAGACCCCCAATGGCCTCCGAATCCCGAGTGCTGGACTTGATCAAAATGCACAGCAGAGGTACGGATTGCTTAATAATGGGTGGTTTCAATGCCCCCAACATAAACTGGGATTTACTTCACCGTGATTTCGCCCCCGAATCCTTTTATGCTGTTCTACTAGAACTTGTCCTAGATGTAGGTCTAACGCAACATGTCTCGTCACTTACTCGGATAATTCCGCGTCAAACACCACACATCCTCGATCTCACATCCATGCCCCAACCATCCGATGTAACTGAATTAAAGAGTCTCCAGCCACTTGGGTCAAGTGATCATTCTGTGCTTTCCTTTCTATAGGCAAGACGACCCACCCTTCACCACTGGGGCATATCTTGCCGGAACTACTGGCGGGCAGATCCACTCCGCCTACAAAGGGCTGCAAGTGTTATGGACTGGAGTACCCCAGAGGTTGGATCTCGATACCACTTGGAACCTACTTCGCTTAAAATTGATCTCTATTGTCGGCGAATTTGTACCAACCGTTGCTGACAGATCTTTCTCTAAAGGCCATCCTTGGATTGATAGAGAACTGCGTACCCTGCTGCATAGAAGACGAAAACTGTGGGATAGATTCAAGTTCGCACAGTTAGCGTCTAACTCTGATGATTACAAAGGGCTCAGGAATTTGTGTACACTGAAAAAACGTGAAAAGGAAGAACAATATGCACATCGCATGGTTGAGAAATCTTGTAGTGATCCGAAAAAGCTTTTCTCTTACCTGCAAAGAAGTACTAAGGAGGGCTGTGGCCTACCTGTCTTGTATTCGCGAGAGGACGAAGCTATACTTAATAACTATGAAGCGAAAACCTGTCTTCTTACTTCGCAGAATTCACCAGTGTACACGGCTGTCACAGGTATTCATTAACTATGTGCCCACGAATCCCACTTCCTTGGATCACATAGAAACTACCACAAACATG
>OX104066.1:4042868-4094203 GCA_944474145.2 Dicrocoelium dendriticum | reverse complement strand
ATGGCCGTACTCAACTGCGCAAACTAAGCACAAATTAGCACTCAACGTTCTTTAACCTCACACTTTCAACAACTACGGTCGAATTTCTGCTGCCTAAAGCAGTGGTGAAGTAAGAACTTCTGCCGTCTGGGGGGGGGGGGAGGCGGCGGCAAAGGTTTCCCCCTGACTGAGGGAAGGCGTGAAGGCGTGAAGGCCCCGCAACCGGCTCAGCGGAAAGTGCCCATTGGTTATCAGTAGAATGTATGGGCGTTTGGGCACTGAAATAAATGTGGTGCAACTGGCCACAATGATACATGTAAGGGGATCACTGCGAAGAACGTTTGTACAGGAATAACATTGACGCAAATGTATTGTTTCTCATACAGATTAACATTAGCATATTCAACCCTCAGCTTGGCTGGAACTTCTGCCCAGTATATTTAGTGTCGAGCAATTAACGGTACTAAAAATTTCGTCCGGCCACACGTCGCCTAGAGCGCACCACCCCCGTCCCGTGCTACGCCTGTGTCCAAAGGCTGTCCTACGAGAGCACTTAAAACAAAAACGGTGAACCTACACATGAAGGCCACCCACAAAAAAGAGCAATTCGATCCAAAAACAGTCATTTAACACAGGAGCTACCATCTCAACAGCATAGGATACTAGCAGCAGATAAAATTATCACAGAAACAGTGTTATTTCATTGGAAAATTCAGAAGATTTATGCGTGGTACATAGTAACCCTGCTTACCAGTAGATTGACTGAGTCGAATTCCAGATAGTAATTTTGACGACGCTAGAAATCAAAGGTTCCAACATGATCCAAGAATGTAAACAGCGTAGCAGCCTATTGCCGCCGAATACATCATATTTTTCAGCTGCTCTGCTGAGTACCTAATTTCTCGATGTCAATGGCACATTATTTTGGGTTGGATCGAAGTTTGAGGGAAACGCGGTTAATTTGAGGGGTGATTGCATCGCATTTCTGCGATTCAATGGTAGTCTACCGGTTCACTTTGTGCCCCAGGGGAGAAGCTGTAAGACAAATGCATTGGTCCACTTAATTCTGCAGTTGGCTTACCAGGCTCGTGGATGACTACGCTTCGGCAGGTAGCAGCCTGGTTTATTCGACATGTTCAGAACCTAGCGTTGATACATTATGCTGAGTAGGAGCAAAGTAGTTTTCCTCTTTTAGAATGGGAGACGATGCAGTTCTAAGCAGTTGGCCATGATTCTCCGCTGAAGAAGCTCAACGAGGAGAATGCCGCAGTTCTATCTGGACCACCGTGTTTAGATGGGATACTCAATATATACACACCGTATTCGGGGGAGGACTGGCATATCGAATGATCCGAAATAACACAAAAACCACACCGTAGTATCAGCTGGGTGGTTCTGATTTACCCATTCCAGCAAATCTCTCAGCGGCAGTGTTCCACGACGTGGTAGGTTCTCGTCTTGCAAGCGCTCTCTCTATAAAAAGCCAGCAATCTCCTTTTAACAACACTGTGACGTGCAGGTTATGACTCGCCACCAACTAAACTCACTGTGTAGGGCGGCGAGAGCCAGTGACTACCCGTGAACCGGAATGACAACAAAAACGGGATTGTAGAGAATTAACAACGGGCGCAATGAATGAGACGAGACAAGAATCTGCGAGCGTTGCGGATCGAACCGACAGCGGATCACGGGCGGAAGCTCGTGACGAGCCTGGGCCCAGAACAATGGAGGAGGTATTTGTCGAGAACGCAATGGATCAGACAAAAACGCCGCTAGCAAAGCCCACATGATTGAACGCGGGTCCAGTGATGCAGCCATGAGAGAGCAAATCGCGAGGTCTCGAAAGGCTCATGACCGACCAGAATCGGATGTAGCGAAGCGGAGATACGGGATGGAAGATGAAGGGGTAGTCTCGAAGCCCAACCTCGTTAGCACCTGGAATGGCCTGTCACACAAATGTTCATCCGCGTTGCGTCATGGGAAGGAAACATGGTCCAAATCTGTACGGGTTTGTGAGTTGTCAGTGGCACATTCTTGTGGTAATTCACGCTCTGTCCCCCCCCCCCTAGTGTCGTTTTCGCTAAAACATTATATCCCCAACAGAGCAATGGACTATGAGCAAGATTTCTTGCGACAGCGACAGCAGAACACATCAGCCCAACAGGTCCGAATCGATTAGCACAAATTATTATGCTAATCATGGCCAACAATCCAGCAGCTAAACTCTAGAGATGGGACCACATTCCACAACCCGAGCTAACTTTCTTCCTTTGACTATCTGGTTTATATTGTGAGGGCAATTTAAACCCCTTGATTTCTCGTTTTATTCTCATGTTTGGCGTCTCCCACCGAGACGATGATGAGTCTGGTGCAAAATTAATCGATCTAGGTTAACTGCGGACGTCCTGTCTTGAGATGCGGTAAAAGTGCGTAATGGCGTAAGCCAAGGGAAAGCGAGCTTAAACTGACACACAGGTGATGTTGTTGATTGAACGTCTCGCCCAAGATGTACGTCGTGATCCTAACTACCGTTTTGACTACGGCCGCTAAACTGATGAGGGATAACCACATCGCAATAATGCGCCAGTGAAAAAATGTGGTTTATTGCCGACAGAAAGGAGAAGGAATTCGGAGTAGAAACAACTAAGCAAAGCGGGTGTATACGAGTGTGATGCTGGGCAATTGGTTATTGTGTCCGGATTTAGACCGGACACATAGTGACAAAAGTCGAAATGACTGGAGAATGAGTGCACTGCGTTACACTGTCTGTGACCTACGCATCAATGCTTACGTATAGTACAGTGTAAGTTGCTTCGAGAAGAGACGCTCATCAGACTTTGTGATGTTAATCAACTATATATATATATATATATATATATATATATATATATATATATATAGCAGTGCAGTGTTTTCGGACGGGCAACACCCAATTTTCGTTTGCATCAGCTGCAGTCTTCGTGCTCGAATGACCATGGTTCACTTCAATAGGAATTTCGGGCAACATAGAGCTTGGGCATCGTAATTCATCCACAAATCATGTAATTCAAAATGACCCTTAACAAGGTAGAAGATTTGTAGGTCGACGGGGCACATGACAGATGACAGTTAATTCGAGATCATCATGCGCTCCATTGAGGCACCGGCAAGTCTGTTGACAAACACCGGTGAACGAACTTCTGCATATATCACTCGTTTATCCGTCCAAATTTGAGTTATACTTCGCAATCGTCCGTAGTCTAACACGGGCGGTACCATAATATCCATGGGACGTGCAACTCTCTAGCCTAAATAGAACGTGAGGAAGCGGTCAAGGAAACCCAGTCGTACCGTCAGTGTTGTCAAGACCGCAGCCACAGAATGATCCACTTCTTGTGGAGTAGCACTCAATCCGTCTGGACGCTGAAAGATACCCACCAAATCTATGCGTTTGACGGGTTGAGGTGGTTCCACTTTGTTAACGGCCTGTTGTCTGCAACACTACCGTTGTGTGAATGGACCGCGACATGGTCTTCATTTGGACAGCGGACTGCATCTTGAATCGACGTGAACGTCGGCAGGTTCGCAATTGAAGCAACTAAATGGTAGGTGTTGTTCTCTATTTTAATGTTTGTTTAGTCTTTAGGCTACGATAGTCTGTTTTGGGAGATCGATAATCCGTACGCAGGGTTTTTGTTTGTTATTTGACAAGCGCTACTCAGTGAGCAAATCTACCGATTGGCGGCTTGTTGGCAACGTTTGGCCTCGCCTTTGAACTTGTGTCTTGCACCCCGACCAACCAAGTTGTCAAGCTTTCGTTATTGACCTGCATATTTTGAGCATTCCATTGAACTAGCCAGTTTTGATGATAGCTTCCTTGTGCTCCGCACCGTAACAAGCCCTTTCTATTTACAACAAACACTGCTGAAGTAATTTTACTGCTTTCTCCCGACATTTCACAAGCCAGCTAATTTAGTTCCCAATGCGGAAATGCACCAGATGATCGTTTCGCATTATTGCGGTAATTCAGTGTTCCTCATTCAGGGAACCGAACCCATGACCGCCAGCAGATTACTGAATAGCCACGAAGTTCTCGTACTCTGAAGCCAGAGCGAGAGTGGGACACTAACACAGTGACTTTCGAAGCGAAGCAACAGCATTACATCAGCACGGCCGCAAGCGATTGGAGGCGTTCAAAAGTTTGTACACAATCGGGAACTCGAATGCGAATAGTGGAGATTGAAGGTACCCCGACTAAGATCAGCATTGCAAGGGTTCCAGGGGAATAGCAAGCGAACATCAAGGGATTATTGGTTGGCCGAGGTCTTGACACCACCGACTACGTTCAATAACGTGGACACAGCCTCAGGTGACAATGTAGCCCAACCGCTCAGTAACATCGCATGCCCAGTCTTAAGGGGCCGAGTGGATATCATCATGATGGTGCAACAGGTATACCAAAAGCTACTCAAACGTCAGTGGATCACATGAAGATCTGTACGCGGTGATTATAGTTTCCTACGATGTGGAGAGAACTTCATTGCTAATAGATCTACAGGCTGGAGGGCCGGAGTCGTCGCCGCCGTACGCGTCCGCCACTCACCAACCAAGGAAATACGAAGCAAAGAGGCTAGATTGTGGGACTGTGAACCATCTCCGTTTGCCAAGTGGAGTCGACCGTCGGCGCTCCATTCGAAATAACCGAGAGGGACAGTGGTCGGGCAAAATGTAATGCACTGCGACCGCGTGGGAAATCGCTGGTCGATCATTGATGAATAAACCGTCGCTTGTATGTCCGCTACACGTGGGTGAGTTGTGACAGAGTCCAAGTTGGTAGAGTGACTTGGTGGTAAGACAATGGAACTGCGTAAAATCCCGTTGGCGAACAACCTGAGTAGTTTCCAGTAGATCGGATCAGCACGTCAATAGACTCGGGTTCGAACCCCGATACAGCCTAGAAAGACTGCATCTAATGTCTAAAGTCGACAATTGCATGACGGCAACAGCCATAACTGAAGCGTAGAAAGGCATGAGTGAACTCTTTTATACGGACAAATTAACTTGACCGTACGATCGCGTGCAAAACCAGTCGGCCAGTGGTAGAATTTCCTAATGGACCAGTGGTCCTCATGTTTACTGCCACAACAGCACAACCAGATGAACTTGGAATAACCTTTGTTACTATCGCCTAGGTTGTGTAGTAACCAATGTACCTCATATTAGATGGTAAGAGCACTATCTGTAAGCGGAACGATAGAACAGTGAGAGGGGTGTATTGACACATGGGTACGCAGCTCCAACAGCACACACCCCATGACTTCAGTCATACAACTGCACTGGCGAAGCATTAGACACGGTGGTTTGGAATGACCGATGTTGAACCACAGAAGAGTAAGCCCTGAAAACGAGGTTAATACATAATGCGATGTGACGGTCGCTAAGGCGCAACACTCGCAGTCACCCCGCAACTTGCATAGGTTAGGGCACAGTCATTCTGAGTCACTGAAACGATTGTGCACTTACAAAGCGGGGCATAAAATGCTCAGTGTGTAGATACCTGGAGGACGAGGGGGGCCTGATCGCTACCAAGTTGTAACGAGATATCAGAGATTGTGTGATTAAAAGACACGACGAGAAGTTCGGGTAGAATTGCAGTGACCCTGAGGTGCACTCACAACCGCTAGTTGAGCAAGCGGTCAACTCGTGAGCGCATGCATGCACGCTCACACGAACCCACGAAAACTGCAACATTCTTTTGGCTTGATAGCGATATCCGGCGTGGAGCTTAAGCTTCGTTAATCTTGGTGGAATGTTGCCAGTGCAAATGAATGTAACGACAATTTGCGGCTGAGTGAACTATTGGAGTTCGGTACTGCACCGTCACGAGCTGAGGGTTAGGCACATGAATGCAGGAACGCTGAGAACAAATGGGAATGTTGGGCATTCGGATAGGAAGACCGCATTATTCCACCGAAAAACGGTAAGCTACATTGGCAGCGGTTCCAGTCACCTGAGGCGATTAGGTTGTGAAGGATACAATTAGGAACTGCACTGTCAGATGAGCTCAGCTCCGAAACTCCCCACTTAGGGTATGGCCCTGGTGATCGTGATCTTGGAGATTTGCTTCAAAGCAAACTGTAGCTTCAATCGAGATTGCGTGTAGCAATCTAGACACATGGCGGGTACTCAAAGACAAAACAGCGTAGTTTGTCCTACTTCAACCAATGATTCACTGGGTTGTTAAAACACCCCAGCATGGCAGGGATATCCAGCCTCAGCGCTAACCATGAGGATATATGCATGTTCGGATCGTATGGAAATGGGGACATTCGCGCGAACTATGAAGAAACGTACCAAAGCATAGTTGGTGGAGTGCTGCAATGCCAGTACGACGATAATGGAGAAGGAGCAAGACGGCTAGTGGGTTGAGTGTTTTACAACTTGTTAGTCATTGAGTGGGGTTCTGCACCATATCCGATAGCGTAGTCAACCAGGTGTGCTCGTGGTTCATGGATTCCCAAGCAATGAGTAAGGAACGCCCTACAGCATCTGACTTTGGTGTTTACTCCTTGACACGCTAAGTCCAAGCTGAGTGTCGACCACCTCTCCGTCTCATCTAATCAATACCGATGCACGCAAAGAGGTGGCGGTGGGGTAATGCACTTGCAAAAGTGGATGATTGAAGCATGGCCTATTTCGCGACGTCACCGCTCAGTGTGTCCAGTGTTACCACCAAGAAGATACACCTCACCAGTTCCACCCAACAACTACGATTCGTGTGCTGATCCGTGTGGACTCAGTTGAGTTGATTCGCAGTTCCAAATAAATGGAACTGGAAGAACAGACGTATAAAGTGGAGATCTTCGGACAGAATAGTTAGGAATCGGGTTGTTGAAAGAAGCAACTAATCGAGCTTGCGTTGATCAAATATTGTTTGAGCCCACTGCACTAATTTACCGCATTTGCATGCAGCTCAATGAGCAATTCAGCACAAATCTACGTTCGCTCAGTAGTTAGGCCCACCTCAAGATGTGAACACGTTCGAATATCATTGAATTGTACTATCCATCGGTATTCCCTTGCTTCCAGTCAAACACAATTGTCTGTTGAAACGGAGACATACTACGTACGATTCCTGGGCCGTGTGTGGTGTTAACAACATATTAGCAACGGTGAATTCAGAAGTCGTGTCACATGGAATGCGAGTATTCCCTTCAACAAGCTGATTTTACTGTGCCAGTTAAGATGTCTCGGTAACATCCAGCGTATGTCCACTCGAGCCCTGCTCGCTCATGCAGAATTAGACTGGAAGAGACCACGCGGTGGACAATCAACTAACAAAAAATTAAGTATGAAAAATTGCAAAACTTTTTCCATTTTTCTTGCGGCACAATAGCTGGTGTGTGTTGCTCACCTTTTGCTCATGTGCCATAATTATAATGATGCGGCGATTCAACCTGTCATCCGCTGAGCTCCATGATTTTGTTGGGCTCTATGTCTCTTTATTAGACTGTTGATACTATGGATACGTCTGGTGTTCTCGCTATTCGGGGGGTGGGTGGAGGAATTAGAGAGCGATGCAATATAACTGGCGTCGGACGTGTTGTAGCACAAAGGTCATCGCATTTGAACACATGCACACCCTTCTCCAACGCCAGCAGAAACACTTTGAAAAAGCGCAGCTGCAATTGATTGACTTGCTGTCACATCTGGCTGAATTGGGACCGGAATCACCGCGGACATCGCAGGGGATCACAGCTGCATGTCATAGACTGGTCACCTGTGAAACACGTTACCTTAATGGTTGTCAAATCGTATTTAGTCGCAGAACCCCAAGTCTGTCGAGTCCGAGGTGTGAATGCACCTGGAAGTCCACGACTGCCTGTTGAAACTGTTGCCAGCAGCATTTCATAAGTGACTGTGTGTACGAGAAGCGTTATTTTCACAAATGTAAGACTTTTGGTCGTAAAGGAACGCCCTACCGAGCACCGCAAACTTCCTAAGCGTGTTTACCTTAATATTGCTAGCAAGTTCAAGACTCAAAAAGCATCAGGTGTTGGGAGGCAACGAGGAAGACGATCTCTGCAACATCTCGCAGAGGATTTTACGACAAGAGGAAATCCTCGACAGAGAAGCGCAACTATGTTTCGGTGTTGTTGTATCCAGACGCCGTGTCTGATAGCACCAATATTTCTTGATCGACATGGGCGAAAGTTGGCAAAGCGTTAGTCAAACCTATAAACCTGCAAAATGCATAAGAATGAGCGCTGCATTTACACGGTGAACCCCTCTGTGAATGTAAACTCAGGGACGTATAATCCACAGCCTCCTTTACCAACGTTCGGCTGTTCGAAATGGATTGGATTGAGGAATTACACATATTTACCGGATGCTGAATCTTGTGCGTTCTGAAAGGCTGGCGATTTTTGATCTAAATGCTCATGTGTTCACAATTTGCTTGCAACCGTAGCGAAGCGTGGATACAACTGGATCCAAGTGGGTCGAAGTGCATCCCCTAATCGGTAGAGCAGCACGGTCCACAAGTGCTGGAGAAATGAATCAACCCTGTCTGATTTGATCGAACGCTGTCCAAACCGTATGCGCAAAGAAGAAAGTTATCAGCAGGAAGCCGGTATGTTGTACCGAAGCTTCGTTGCCGCGCAACCACCAACAGTTGCACCTGGGTTAGGGATACTGGGAAGGTCGCCCGGTACGTAGGTAGGCTCGAACGCGCGCCGTCGCATTACAAGTTAGGCTACGGGCCGGCGTTGTACTCAATTAGATAACCACTACAGACCTGCGTACGTTGACCTCTTAAGTCCATGTCAAGAAGTGAACACGTACACATTTTATTGCTTTATACAACTGATGTAATACTTTTCTCCCAATAAAACAGTGTTGCCTATAGGGATCCGCAGTCACGGGCGGTACAACAAAGGGATAGGGGACTATTATTGCATGATTGAGCCACATCAGCTAGAGCATCCAACCAACTCGTTATTTTTCCACTTTGATGTATCATACCATCGGCTGGACCGGACGTGGCTTCTGCGCTCGTACATGTACTGCGCTTGTCAATAATGCATATCGAGCTCCCCGGTTAAGGGGAAATGCGAGGGAATCGAACATATGTCACCCTGAATGGTGCAGTTGCCAACCGCAGCTGACGAAGCTCACTATCACACAGCTGGCGCTTCAACTAGCCGGCTGGTGGCCAAAGGAATTACGCGGCATACCTTGCAATGTAGGGGTTACCGGTTCAAATCCACGTAGGTGCAGGCAACCTCGCGGTATGCAGAGCCCACGCGCAGCCGGTGGCCGATACATGGCAGTGAAGCGTCAGATAGTATTACCTCACTGACGCCGGTGATCAGACGCATGGTCAGTCCACTGTTGTCGTCCCTCTGCCAGTTAGACTGAATACGCATTGCCCACTAGTAACCACGATAAAATGTTGAGCAGTGTCCACTGGCGCTGTGTGGGTAGGCTCGTATTCATAAACGTTTGCATCGAGGGTAACGACGATGCACGACGCCTGTTAATTTTGAGGACGCAGGATGAATGTCACAACAGGTAACCGTCATACAACCGTGTGGAAGGTAAACGAATCCAACCCAAACTGTGAAAGAACAGAAGGGGGGCGTGGAGGCCCATAATACGCTGGGCTACTATTAAAGCCCGGGACAAACGACTCACAAAAACCACCCGCTACTCAAATAAGGCGTGTTGTCTACACAATACATAATCATAACTACTATCTTGTAGTTGTGATTGGTTATCACGGGCCACGGTCTGTCTAGCCATGCATCTGACTCGTGTGTGAAGAAATGTCCGTGTTATCAAGCGAACAAGTGACTTGGTCACGTGTACACATTCCGGCAGTGTCCTTTGCGTTTCCGTCTTCTTACCTACAATACTGGCGACGGCTTATTGAACCTAGGGCCTCGAGCGAAAAATCGGAAGAGTACACTGAGGGATCCAGTTCCTGGAACAATTATCTCGAGCGTATGAACGGTTTTTTCGCAATAATGAAATCGTCAGCGACAACCGTAAAGTGGATATCCTAATGAGTACCTGTGACTCAAAAACACACGAGTTACTTCGCTGCTTGGTGACTCCCGCTTTGCCACACACTGGTTTCTAATCACTATAACCCAAAACCATCAGTTATGGTGCAGCGATTTAAGATCAATACCCGAGTTCGGGTGAGAGGGAGTCAGTTGCCTCCTTCGTTGCCTCCTTCGTTGCCGAGCTTCGGAAGTTGACAGAATATCGTGATTTCGGTAACTACCGAAACGACATGATCCAGGATCGTCTGGTGGTCCGCGAGAAAAACATTCAATTTCATCGCTGCCCGTTGGCTGATGATGCATTGACATTGCAAAATTCCTATGATGTTGCGACTGGCATGGAAGATGCTGAATGTGATGCCAGGCTACTACAGAATTCACAGCTCAATTCTAAGCTATATGCTGAAGATGTCACGCCCGAAGTCAACAAAGTTGATACACACACCACACGCTCGTTCAGCTGTTATTGCTGCAGCTTGCGGCACAGTCACCCCAGAGCATACAAACATACACCGACAGTTTGTAACGAATGCCAAAATGGTGGACACAGCCCGTATGTGCCCGTCCAGTACAAACCCATGTTCCGCAATAGTAAACAACCGACTTGTTGATATTGAACTACAGAGAGATATATTTAAGACAACGGTCCCAGATGCGCAACCACCAGTTCGCCTGCAGCTTTGTGTTACCCAAATTCAGGTGCATTTCAAATTTGGCACGGGCACTGCAGTAACGCTGCGCAACGAAAGAACCTAGTCACAGAGATTGGCTCCAACGAGCCACACCAAACTGCATCGGGCGCCTCTGGGATTGCGTGCATATACGGGTGGTGAAGTGAAACTGTTGGGGTGTAGGACGTTGAGGTGTTATTTGGAGGATTGACAATCCGAGGAACGATTTGCATCACACTCGGAGATTGTCCAAACCTACTGGGCCGCGACTGGATCAGTCAAATACCAGTTCCGTAGATAAACCATATTTCCTTACCATCAGAGCTACAATCACTGTTCCAGCAATATGCACCAGTATTTGAGACGCCGGAGGAAGGAAAATTCACCGGGGGACAAGTTAACATCTACCTTCCACCTGACACACAACGGCGATTTATCAAGGCCCGATCGCTGCCGTATATGACGCGATCGAAGGTAGAAGAAGCACTTGCTCGCCTGCAGAAGCGCGGTGTCACAGAGCCAGTACAATTTTCGGATTAGGCTACACCAATTGTTCCGGTACTCATGCCCGGTGGATTGATTCGGATATGTGGGGACTATAAAGTTACTGTCAATTGCCGCGTTCCGGCTGAAAAATCCCCGATCCCAAACACTGAGAACGTGTACACGCAGCTCGGTACCAGCAAGTATTTCTCAATCTTGGATCTCGTGCAGGCTTATCAGCAGCTCGAACTACACGGCGACGCCAAGACAATAACGATGATCAATACCCATCTTGCTTTGTTCAGGTACAACAGGCTTTCGATTCCTCACCGCGGATAACGACCTCCTTTTGGGTTTCCCGCTCCAACGAGTTTTTCTACTGAAGATAAACGATAGCGTATCGTTTCTTTTGAGAGCTTTTCGCTAAGTATTTGAACTTTTCAGGTATAACGCGCCGATCGCCGGGTGTCTGCGCCATTCGTCCAGAGGCACTCGAAGCAGTATCATGCGAAATGGCAGGACCTTTAGCTATATATATATATATATATATATATATATATATATATATTGGTTGTGGAACCTAACTTGGCGGAAGAGCAATGTGGATTCCGTTCGGGTCGCAGCACTATAGAGATGGTGTTTGCGGCTCGTCAGTTGCAAGAGAAGTGAAGAGAATGACACCAGCCATTATACTCGCTTTTTGTTGATTTCACCAAGGCATTTGATACGGTGAACCGCGAGGCATTGTGGTTGGTGTTGGGTAAGTTTGGTTGCCCGCGTAAGTTTGCAAGTTTAATTGAATGTCTGCACAGTGGTATGCGAGCGAGAGTGCAGCTGAGTGGAGAGACCTCGGATGACTTCGCTGTTGTCTCTGGTGCGAAGAAAGGCTGTGTCTTAGCTCCTGCCCCGTTTAATATATGTCTTCATGCAATGTTGTCTTGTGCTTTTGATGCCGCTTATGCTTACGGTGTTCGTGTGGAGCACCGTATTGATGGTGGGTTGCTGAACATCCGTCGTTTCGGTGCGAGAACTCTAGTCTGTGAGGCAACTATCCGTATGTTGCTGTTTGCTGACGACTGTGCGTTGTTTTCACACGGCGCGGATGAGTTGCAGCACATGACTAGTGCTCTGGCTTCGACAGCGGCAAAATTTGGGCCCACCATCAACACAAGCAAAACTCTGTCTCTTTCAGCCTTCACCGGAGGTGCATTCTTCAATATGGCCACGAATCAGCATTGGTGCTGAAGTATTAGAAACTCCCTCCCGCTTCTGCTACCTTGGGAGTGTGATGTCGACTGACCAGCAGCTGCACAATGAGCTGCGTATCCGCGTGTCGAAGGCAGCGGCGGCATTCGGGAAGCTAGAGTACCGAGTGCGGAACAACCATCAGCTTACCGTTGGCATGAAACTGATGGTTTACAAATCCATGGCGCTATCCGTTCTTCTATACGGCAACGAAATGTGGACGATGTACCGGCGGGATGTGCGATATCTCGAGCGGTTCCATCAGCAGTGTCTGCGACAGATTTTGCGCATCGGCTAGAGCGACAGAGTTACAGACAAGAAAGTCTTGCGACAAAGTGGGATGTATGCAGTGGACTGCAGACTTTTGCTGAGACACCTGAGGTGGATCGGTCATGTGAGCCGTATGGATTCGACGCGGATACCAAAGCAGCCATTGTATGGTGAGCTGAGTATTGGGAAGCGGCAAGTGGGGAGACTAAAGTTACGTTACCAGGACATGATTAAAGTGAGCCTCACACGTTCTAATCTTGATTGCAGATCATGGGAATCGAAGGCGGTTGATCGGCGTGCATGGCGCGATTTGATCACGAAAACAGTTGCCGACTTGCAGGAGAAAGCTCTCGTGCATGCAGAGAAGAAGCGGCAAGTGCGGAAGCGGCAAGCACCGATGGGTTGTTCTCCATCGACCTCAAGCGCATGGTGCTGTAGAACATGCGGTCGCGAGTGCCTTAGTCAGGTAGGCTTAGTGAGCCATGAGCGAGGTCACTCGGGACTACTACCGAAGCGACGACGGGTTCTGCGGCGAACGTAGGCAGAGCCGGCGCAGCGTTTGTAGATACGCTGCATTCGATTTACTAACCGCGTGCTTGCATGCTAAGTCTCTTTAT
Organism: Dicrocoelium dendriticum; assembly: GCA_944474145.2. Lineage (NCBI taxonomy): Eukaryota > Metazoa > Platyhelminthes > Trematoda > Plagiorchiida > Dicrocoeliidae > Dicrocoelium > Dicrocoelium dendriticum. Next base: position 4,080,889 of record OX104066.1, on the reverse strand, counting down.
TTCAGGTGGTGGGTTTTCAATCTTGCCTCAATGCTTTTCTTTCTCATATAAATGTCTACCTGTACTCTATTCCATTAACTTGCACACCTCGCTTAAACCAATTGTATTCGATTACCATAACATTTTTATGTTCGTGGCATTCCGTAAAGTATACATTCTGACCTCGAGAATTTATCTAGGATTCGTTTGTAAACAACGTATTTCATATGCTCATTAACTTTAGGTTTAGGTCATCGTTTCATTATGCATTAATCGAGTTATTTTCTTTGTATCTCTCTCTCTCTCTCTCTCTCTCTCTCTCTCTCTCTCAAGTGATTGGCTGTTGTTTGATATCCCCGGTGTGGCTGCGCTTAATGTGCATGTTGACAAGGTGACTACCTGTCTATTACCCACTACCTCGTCCATACTGGCTCCAGGAGACAGTTGGTCGTTGCTGGAGGGGACGGGGTGCACCGTCCTTGTGGCCGTGCTAGGCTCGAAGAGTGGTTCCATGCACTCAGTGTGGAGCGGACTACGGTCCAGCCACTGTCTTGTGTGCGCTTGATTCCCAAATGCAGCGTGCTTGTGTTTGCCTGTGAAGGAGTATGGGCCCGCTCAGTTGATGAAACGTGGTTCCCATCCGCATGCCTCCCGGTCTTATTCCTTCGGGTTTACACTGGATATGGGGTGTGTGGTTGGAGCTGTGGGTGGTGCAGCGCAAGCCACCCGTGGTCCCTCTGCAGGCGCAGGCGCCCTGTGGCTTGCCACAGTGACAGGCAAATTCGAAACGGGATTCTGCCAACTATATGTACATATATTCACAATCTGATTACAGATAATAAATAAATAAATAATAAATAAAGAGGGAAAACGAAACACAAGCTGAAGAAAACAATTTTGTTCGGTTTTACACACCCCGCTTCGGGAGATTTTGTGTTTTAGTGTTTTATGTTCCATGAGACGTTAACTAATAGATAAAACGGTTGAACAGCACTGTATCCACTGATGCCGGTTGCGAGCCATAGCCTCGAACGTCTCCAACCACTGGCAGTCCGCATTGCGTAGTCCCCGTCCTGGAAGACGGACCCGTCCGACGGATGCTAAGCTTAAGATTACATACCTCATGCTCCTTCTGCACGTCAATGGTTGTCCTCCACGGCACTTTGTCCAATCGCTTCCGGGGAGCGCGAACAATGCTCGGCGGGGAAGGCGATAGGCCAGCATGCGCAATACGTGGCCGAACCAACGCATGGGGTGTTGGAGAATAACGTTCTGAAGACTGGCACTACTCGCTCCAAGCACTCGGTCTCAAATCTCTGCGTTGCTTGCGTGGTGTTGCCACCACACTCGAGCAAACCATTGTAGATAGCAATTGTCGAAGACTGTCAACCGCTTCATATCTCCGAGCGAATAGGCCGTCTCACAGCCGTACAAGAGTACGACACGGACGAAAGCATTGTACACCCTGCCCTTGAGCTTGTGACTGACATCACGACGACGCCATAGGTGTCTCAGTTTGATGAATGCAAGGTGGGCCTTTACAATCCGTTGTGAGATTTCATCTCCAACACCGCCAACAACCGTGATGCAACTCCCTAGATAAGTAAAGCAAGGGACTCGGTCCAGAACATGTTCAGCACTGGTGAGCGCGGGTTCAGGCACCTGCCAATCCTGGCGCAGCGTTTTACATTTTCCCGGAGTGAAGTATAAGCCGTACTTAGACACCTCCATCACTAAGCGGTTGAAAGCGTTCTGGACGGTTTGTGGGTCGTCCCTCAGCAAGGCGCTATCATCGGCGTAGTCCAAGTCCGTGACTCTGTCTCCAGGGAGGAGTTCAACACCGCCGTTCTGGACACCTTCCAGTGTTCCTTGGACGATACCTTCGATTGCAAAGTTGAAGGGAAAAGGTGCAATAGGGCAACCTTGACGAACACCGCCAATCACAGCAAAGGAAGAATAGGGTGTGCCGTAAGCCTTGACCTTGCCCGACGTGTGGTTGTAAAGTGCTTTCAGGATGGTTACGAACTTGTCGGGCACACCTTTCTTCAGTAAACAGTTCAACAACGCAAATCTATCCACTGAATCAAATTTCACTCGGATGTCCAAGAACACTACGATTGTTGGCCGCCGGTGGATGTGACGAAGTTCGAGAAGTTGGCGAAGCGTGAAGATTTGGTCGATGCAGCCGCGGCCTGGACGGAATCTGGCTTGTTCTTCTCGGGAAAACTCATCGCTAGTCGTTGAAAGCCTGCAAAGTACGACAGACAAGAAAGTTTTGGATGCGACAGAGATCAAGGAGATTTCGCGGGATATGCGGCAATCGTCGAGGGAGCCCTTCTTATGAAACGGAACAATGACCAATTCTCGCCATGAGTTCGGAAGCTTCTCCTCAGTCCATACTTTCGGGAACAGCGATAGGATTTCGCTGACAAGTAAATTCCCGCCATCTTTCAATAGAGCCGGTGGTAGGCTATCGGGCCCAGTAGCTTTGTGGAGTTTCAAAGGTTGGCTCGTATCTCGGATCTCTGCTTCAGTTGGAGGGCCTGTGGAGACAGGCCAAGCATCATCGTTTTGGGCCGGAGGTGCCACAGGGGGCTGTGTTAGGCGACCCAATCGCCTGTGAAGATTGGTGATCTTCGTGCCGTCTCATTCGCTAACCGTCTGGCTGATAGCATGGGAATTGCAACCGGTGGCCCTGATAATGCAAAATAGACGGCGGAAGTTGCCAGCTGATGCAGCGGCTTCTATCTCATCAGCTCGTTTTGACCACCGGGATTCGCGATCAGAGCGAAGGCTTGTTTGCAGCTGTTACGAAATAGACTGGCGGTGTTCGTTGTGCTCTGCGACAGCAGGCACCGCCAGTCGGCCATCCAGCAATTCCGAGGATCTTCCTGAAATCCAGTCTTTGGCAGTGGAGTGAGTGCGACCGCAGCTGGACAAACCGGCCGACAGCATGGCTTGTTGCAGACTTGACTACAATGGTACAATGGAACAATGGTATATGACGGGTAAAAAAGCATACACTTAACGAGTCCCGCAGGTTGGCAATAGAAATACTGACAAATTGGCAAACCACATAAGTGGTTGAAGTAAGGAGTGTCAGTGAGATAAAAGGTAGAAGTATAACAGTTTTAGGGGGATAAAGTGGTACGACGCAAAACTGGCTAAGAAATTATTATCGTTGGTGATGGTAGCAAATCAAAATGGAGTACTCACCGGTTCGCACAGATTTACGACCGTGAATTTGGGGTATAAATCCAAAGAGGCTGGTCAGCCTAAATATATACAAGCGTTTTCGTTCATAAAACAAAGCGCAGGGCGCTCAGTGCGACGTCCAATCGTTTTTTAAACGTATCTAATGTGGGGGCACAAACAACTGAGTTTGGAAGGGCGTTCCAGGGCCCGCAGACCCGGAGGGAGAAATAGGTTCTCCGACAGTCTAGACGACTGTACTGTTGGCTCAGCTTTAAACTGTTACCGCGAAGGTTAGTGTTCGGGCTGAGCTTCAAGAGGTGGCGGCATACGTGACTGGGATCGCTCAATAGCTGGTACACTAGTATGAGGTCTCCACGAAGTCGCCGGTACCGTCCGCTGAACACTCGGAGTATCTCCAGTCGTTCCTGGTAAGGAGTGTGGCGCAAGCCCTTGACGATTTTCGTTGCTCGACGCTGTGGGGTCTCAAGCGCTGCAAGGTCACGTTTTAGCCAGGGTTGCCAGGCCTGGATTGCATATTCGACGTGAGGACGCACGTAGGCATTCAGCATCAAAGAGAAGATGGATGGATCCAAAATTCCGAATGCTCTTCGCAGGAATGCCTACGTGCTGGTTGCCCCTTTTAGAAGCGGAATCTGACTGTTTGGAACACCCGAGGTCTTCCTGTACCAGCACACCCAAGTCGCGTTCCTGAGTGGTGGTCTTCAGATCGTGTGCCCCAAGCTTGTAGACGTGGACTTGTCGATGGCGGATATGAACAACGCGACATTTGTCCACATTAAACGGCAGGGCGTTTCTCACCGACCAATTCCAGGCCTCATTCAAGTCACGCTGTAGGACTTCCTGGTCGTCCGATCGTTTTATCGCCCGCCAAACCTTGAGGTCGTCCGCGAAGAGTAAGAATTTCGACGTAATAACTCTTACTAGATCGTTAATGAAAAGCAGGAACAAACGAGGCCCAAGTACCGAACCCTGCGGTACGCCGCATCCCACTCGAATCGGATCGGAAAAGGATGATCGAACTCTAACTTCTAACTGCCGTTCAGAGAGAAAGTTACCGATCCATCCTAACAACGGGTCTCCGATACCGTACTGTTGGAGTTTAATGAGCAGGATTCGATGATCCAGGCGATCGAAGGCTTTCGAAAAGTCCAAGAATGCAACATCGACTCCTGTTCCCTCATCGACAGTCTCGGTCCAGTTGTCACGAGCTATCAGCAGATTCGTCGTACATGAACGATGTTGACGAAACCCATGCTGTTCTGGCGCAATTATGCCGTAGTTTTCCAAGTATCCCATTAACGCATCTGCTATCACCGCTTCCATGACTTTGGCGATCACAGGCAGAAGCGTTACGGGGCGGTAATTGGCAGGATCCGATCGACTTCCTGCTTTGTATATGGGCGTTATTACACCTTGTTTCCACCTCGAAGGTACGATGTTTTCATTGAAACAGCGCTGAAAAAATGCAGCTAGTGGTTCGGACAAGTGGATGGCAGCTACCTGTAATGTTTTCGGGTGAATGTTATCGGCCCCGGGAGAGCTGTGTGGACGCAAGGATAGCAGCTTTTGCAGCACCATTTCTGCAGTGAACGTGACGTTGGATAAAACGGGCGGTGGGGTAACTAGTGGCGGAATATACGTCGAGGCTTGTACACCTTGGAAGATTGGGGAGTACTGGGCCCGTAATGCGTTGGCCGCCTCCTTCGCAGTATGTGTATACCCATTGGTCGTATTAAGTGGTGGGATTCCCCGTTGCACCTTGCGAAGTCCATTCACATGTTTGTAAAGAAGCTTTTTGTTCGAACAACAGTTGATCAACATTCAGAGTGGGAGAGTGAGCGAAATTTCACGAAACTTTTGTTGGTACTCCTTCTTCACCATTGGGTCCTCCAGCTTGTAGGTGTTCAGTCGAGTGTGTTTGGACCTAGGAGAAACGCAAGCAAACGGTTGCACATACCAGTGCATGGTCGGTATGGACGCACGTTGACCAAAAGGATCGGCAGTCGCGTACGCTGCCGCACCACGTGCGACTTATAGCTATGTGGTCAATCTGTGACTAGCGCTGGGTTGATGATGGGGGCGCCAAGTGGCGTACTGGCGTCCAAGATGACGAAAACTCGTACTATAAAGGAAAAGCCGATGATCAACACACAGACTCAGCGGTTTCTCTCCGTCGTCAGAGCGAACATCATCATATCCGTGTGGTCCCCCGAGATGGTGCTCACATGGCAGCAGCCGACCGACACGCGTGTTGAAGTCTCCTGCCAAAACAGTGATGCTTGTTTTAGGAGCCCTAAGGAGCAGCTTATGAAGGTTCTGGTAGAACTGGTTTTTGACTGTGTCCGAGCTACAGTCAGTGGGGCGTAGGCAGAGATCATGAAGAGAGCACGCTTTTCGACTCGACGTCTGCTAATTTTACAAGAGCCACGGAGCCTCATCGCACAAAGGCGACTATTGATCGGAATCCAGTCAATTAGAGGCGCCTCGGCTCTAGCACTGAGGCGATTCCAACACCAGCTTGCCCAGATGCGACAGATTTGGCGTCACCCGAGAGGCAAAGATGGAACCGTGTGCGTGCGTGGAGCGGTGACGCCAGCTGGTAGACCGAGTTGCAGTCCTGAAGTTGCGTTTCACTCAGGCAACAGACATCGATTCCAAGGGTCTCTAGCGTGCGTGCAAGTCCAGCTTGCTGACCGCTCTGCAGTAGTGTACGTACGTTGAAGGCTGCTAGTGTGAACTGCATTCCGGGTCGCAGGAGCGGGGATGGGTGAGTTCGAGTCTGACAGGTCTCTATTGAGCACTGTGTGATTGAGTTGGCAGATGTCACGGGAACAGGTTCATCGGTGGACAAGGTACAGCTGCGTGAATCCAAGTCTGTATCAGTACTGCGTGATCTGTCTTATCCCCTTCGACTTCAGCGAAAGAACATTTTCTCTTTGGACTATTGTCGTCGCCGCAGGGGTCTGATATACACAAAACGGATCATAAAAGGAGACTTGGGGACCGAACTGCAAGAGTTCTTCCAACTCAGTTTAGCTAACTCGACGCGGGGTCACAGTTGGAAACTGTTTAAACTGCGAAGACTCCACGTCCGCTCCGATGTCACGTTATCTACTCGGGTCGTGAATCAATGGAGCAACCTCCCGGAATATGTTGTCAGTGCCCATTCAGAGGAATGTTTCAAGCAGCGGTTGGATAACTACATGCTGAGAACGCCTGGATTCCACTGTTTTTGCTGCAGCTGTGCTGATCCCTTGGTGAACACAGGTTAGCAAGGACACGCGTCATCCAGCCAGTGAATGGGAGGGGAAGGAGCTGACACGGGTCTTTTCCCTACTGCTCCCTACAACACTATGAAAGTTTGAAAACATACCATTTGCCATACCTTCGGCTCCGGCCATTTTCCAGCGAACAATAGAAAACATCATAACTGGGTTGCCTAAATCTTTCATGTACCTAGACGACATCTTAGTTACGGGGGCGACAATTGACGAACATCTACAGGTTCTGCGAGTTGTTCTGGACAGCCTGAAGAAGAATGGTTTGAGGTTGAAAGGTGAAAAATGCGTATTCTTTGCTCAGATTCGGATTCAGATAGGACTGGAACGATAGGGAAATCCCCTGAGTATTCCTTCTTGAGCGGATCGATGAGCCAGGAAAGGATAATGTGCTAGGAGGTCTTGATGGATTTAACACGAGACACCCGAAGCACACCCTGGTCAACAATTACTGCGCACTTTCCATGAACTAGCAGTCCCCTCCGCGTAAGTCACGTGAAGCAAGGAAGACGTAGAAAGAAAATGGAAGATAAATAGGCAGAAAATTCATTTACGTGAAGGATAGCACCAATGAGTGAAGAGAATGACAGAATAAGAACTAAAAGTTTGAAAATGGATATGGTCAGGAGAAGGGAAAGCTTTCATGTTACCACCGAAGAGTATCTAACTGACGCTCGCAATCCTTAACCGTAGGTTCACTGACTACACTTTCTGGAAGCGAGTTCCAGCGTTCGATAACTCTACGCGATAACCGAGTTTCCGCCCTGATCTGGTCAAAACTCTGCTTGTGTAGCTTCATAGGATGACCATGAAGACAACGCAACCTATCCGGGCTAAATAGCCAGCTCAAGTTCTGTCCAACTTGCTCTGTTAAAATGCGGTGAGTAAGGATTCGGTCTCCTCGAAGCCTTCGGTAGTGCACTGAATACATACCCAGGCTAAGTAGACGCTCGATGTACGTTTTCCCCGTAACCTCTGGACCACTTCAATACCTATTTTCAAAGTTCTCGAGCTCCGATTTGTCCCGAACAAGGCAGGGCGGGAAAGCCTGAATGCAGTATTCCAGATGGGGCCGAACGAAACCTGAGAACGGCTTCGGAAACATGTCGGCAGTTAAAACCCCGAAAGAACGGCCTATTAACCACAACATTCTGAAGCTCATACTTGCTGCCTTATTCCAGTTGTCATCCGAATGCAAAGACGGGGAATGGATAACACCCAGGTTACCTGGTTGGAGGCAACGGGGAGTTTGACTCCACCGAGTACGTACCTCGAAGGTGGGAAAGTTGCTCCTATACGAAGGACGGAACACAGCCTGATTAATAGGCAGTAGCCACAAAGTAGACCATTCTCAGAGTCTGTCCAGGGCATGCTGAATGGCTTCGGAACCCCCAGGGACATTCACAACATTCCATAACTTAAGGTCATCAGCGAACAATAGCGATGGTACCCCAGGCTCTCCAGGGAGACCGTTTGCGTAGATGGGGAACAGCATAGGTCCAAGGACCAAGCCCTGTGAGACACCACTAAGGACTGCTTGTCTAAAGCATAAGCTGCGACCCACACATGCACACCGCTCTCTTCCCTGCAAGAATGCAGATACTCAGTGATGAGCGCAGCCAGATACGCCGTAGGAGCTCAGCTTTGTAATAGCCTCAAGTGGGGTACCATTATCAAAGGTTTTCGAGAAGTTGACGGAAAGCACATCCACTACGTGGCCATTGTCCATTGCTTCGGTCCAGACTTCATAGGCAACCAAAAATTCGGAAAACACGGAAACCCCCTCTGAAATCCGTGTCGTGCGCTACTGAGTTGATTAAATCTTTTCACGTGACATTCCAACGATTCTCTCACCAGATGTTCAAGCAGTTTGATCATGACACTAGTCAGACTGACTGGCCCATAATTAGCTGACAGACTCCTGTCGCCATTTTTGAAGATAGGACAGATGACAGCCTCCTTCCATTCAGAAGGTAATGTACAGCTATCAAGTGACTTCTGAAACCCCATCGTCAGCGGTCCACTTAGTTCCGCCGCCAACTCATGCGGAAGCTTCGGGTGGATTGAATCAGACGCAGCTGTTTTAGAAGGGTTCAGTTCTTGCAGCAGCCTAAGGACTTGCGACAGTAAATTCAGCTAAATAAGAACCCTCAGGGACTCTGGGAACAAGTTCAACGCTAGTCAACGCGGCCTCACGTACAAAAGCACCTGCATGCTGTTCACCAAGTACACGAGCCTTGTCCAAGTCCGCATACGCATGAGTTCCATCGGCCCGCATCAAAGTTATAAGTACCGAATTTGAAACACAGCGCCTCTTAACATAAGCGAAGAAGTTCTGCCGATCTTCCGAAGCTCCATCAGTAAATCAAGTTTCGTACAACAGCCAAACTTTCCTCAAGTGCTGTGCACACCTATTTCTAGCCTCGCGCTACCTATCATCGGTACTAATTGATGGAGTCGCACAGTAGGTCTCCAGCACCTAAAACACTTCTGGAACTGGTACTTGCTAATGGTATCTATTCACGGGAGAGTGCTCGTGTCTCTTTTCTCCTCGCAAGCGGGATGTAGGGAGTAGGCACTTTCGTAAGACTTACATTTATCCCAGGCCGCCTGAACCGTACCGGCCACCGAGATTTCACAAGGCAACACAGAAGCCTTGATACGCATTGCCTGATAGTTAGCACACCATATGTTTGGATATGGCTCAGCGATGCTCTAGTGATGTCTGGCCAGAGCACAGCTGAATGATAAACAGACATGATCACTGGGACATAGGGAGAGTTGTAAGTATGTCACCTACGAAGTCTAGTGAGTTGACACAAGCTAGGTCAAAAATAGACGGTACTTGGGCATCCAGGTACCTAGAGTTGAGGTCCACGAACTGATGCAACGGTACTTGTAGTGTAAGCTTAAGAAGATCTGCACCGAAAGTACTTTCCGTTGAGTTGCAAGAAATATCTGTCCAGCAAACTGCCGGTAGATTGAAGTTACCCTGTATCAAACACTTGTTTGCAGATTGGGAGCGAATAAACTTAAGCACCTCTCTGGACGCACTCCCAGGGCTTCTATACATAAGTACAACTGTAAGTTTAGCCGAGGAAGTGCTAAGCACTGTCGAGAGCGCTTCGAGAGTTTTATCTGTCGACCGAAAGTTCCCAAAATGTCAAGTTCACAGCTAACGTAAAGCGCAACGCCCCCCGCCTTGTCGGCCAATGAAGCGATTAAATCTAAATAGTGCGTAGCCAGACAGACGTACTTCACCGTCCGGGATGTCCTGAGACAGCCACGTTTCAGTGAATGAAAATATATCGAAATGAGACCCATCTGCAATCAGACCTATCTCACACAACTTATTCCTTAGGCTGCGCACATTGCTTCCCACTATCTAAAGCTATTCGTAATGGCCAGCCCTGGGTTGTGTGCAACCAGCACTGGCATTGGTAGGACGGAAAAGAACTGCCGACTGACCACCCGAAGTCCCACCAACTGGAGACCGTGTTCATCGGTGGTTCGCCTGGTTTTGAGGTCCTTGATGGCCTTTTTTAGCTTCAGTCTGTCCGCTAGAGGGAAGTCTGGCTGGGCGCTAACATTAGTACCCTTCAGTTTGAACGCAAACCGTAACAGCGCGTTGCGTTCCTCCGTGGTGGATAGGACCACACAAAGTAAGCGCGGTCGAGGGTTTGGGGCGTTAACTGGGTCGGTACCTAATCTAAACAGTTTCCTGACAGTAACACCGGGAAACCCAAGCGGAAGAAACTTCGTTACGCACATTTTAAACTACTGTAGGTCGTCCAACATACGTTCAGCAGGAACTGAGGCAGTGGATTCCACCGCGCTACAGAATATCACACTGCTGTCCATGAAAAATCACCTCAACGGGGTATATTTACTCCACGAGTTTTTGAATTTACGTGAACAGCAGTCGGCTTAGCAGCAGGCAATGAAACTGGGCGCACATTATCAGACGAGACTAAAGCAATTGCAACGTACGTCTTATGCTCCAGCTTGTTTAACTCATCATTCTTGACGCTTTTCAAAATGGCCTGAAGAGTACGGGCAGTTCCGTTCCGATTTTTCTTTCCCCCTACACTCGAAGAAGCCCGTGGCTCAACTTCGATGTCCGCCTCCACGACCTGTACCGCCAGAAGACAGGGTGAGGTGTTTAGAGTAGACACCTCCGCAGTTTGACTAACACGCGATGGGGACATCTTGTGCTTTTCGTCTCCCGCTGCACTACCTTAGATGAAGCTGAGGGAATTTCATAACCAGGTGGTGTTTCCAGCTCAGGCGATTGCATCTTGAGCGTTTTCGCACCTCCCGGTTTTGAGACGGCAGGTTTGCGCGCTTTCCCTACCCTCCTTTGCTTATTCTTTTCTGGCCTAGGAGCCCGTGACTCACCTTCCATTTGATGAGGGTCGACAGTGCCGTTCTGCATAAGTGCCGAGGGGGTGAGGAAAATTGAGGAGAAAATCCGGTCTATCCATGAGACACCACAACCTGGAAATCAACATGAGTTGAGGTTGTTCTTTGGAATCTACAATCACTACTCAAAGCTTGTTCGGAAATCAGCCGCAGTGTTACACCCACTGCATCGTTTCTTATGCAAGGGCACTCAGCTGGGGTGTGATCTGAGACGGACGAATTGGCTTTTCGTCAAGTTACAAGTGCATTGGCCAGTCCACTGGTTTTGGCCCACTTTGACCCCGAAAAGTACATGACGCTGACATGTGATGCATCACCGTACGGAGTCGTAGCCGCCCTGTTACAACCTGACGCGAACGTAATGAACAAACCAGTTGCATTTGCCTTTCGGACTCTATCACAGACTGAACGAAATTACGCCTAAATTGACAAGGAGATTTTGGCGATCGTTTTCGGAGTTGTGTGCATTCTCCAGTGCCTAGTTGAGCAGAGATTTGAAATACAGACAGTCCACAAGCCATTAATAGGAATTCTGGGTGAATCAAAAACGATACCTCACATGACATCTCGCCGGATGCTCCACTGGGTTCTACTACTCGCTGGATACCAGTATCAACTAAACTATCTTCCCGGGAAGTAGAATCATTGTGCCGATGCTCTCGGCCGACTTCCATTAGGCGAGGTTCCGAGCCACACGCTAGCTTTGTGAAAATTGGTACAAGTAATATCTTGGTTGGATCATTCGCCGATAACAGCGGCGGGAATAAACTCGGAAACAAAGAGTGACCCGGAACTGTCCAAGGTGTGTGCTTATATCCTAACTGGTTGGCCGGACCGGGTAGATGAATGTCTAAGGAGCATTTCACACTCGAAGAGATGAATTAAGCCTCGAGGACGGTTGCATAATTTGGGCCTCTCGAATCATCGTCCCCAACCGGTATCATCAAACTATGCTGCGGGAACTTCATATGCGTTGCCAAGGAAATTCAAATATGAGCGCGCTAGCACGTAACTACTTCTGGTGGCCGGAAGTCGATCCAAAGATAGAACAACTCGTAGCATTGTATGCTACCTGTCAAGAAAATATATCATCCCCACAACTTGTGTCAATGTTTCCATGACAATGGCTTACGTGAGGGTAGGACAGAATACACATTGACTTCTGTGGACCCATCGACGGCTTCATGGTTCTGGTTGTAGTGGACGCTCATTCCAAATGGATCGAAGCTCGGGCAACCATATCCATGACTGGGTCGACCACGGTGCACATCTTAAGGATTATATTCGCTACACATGGTGTACCATATACGATTGTTTCAGTTAACGGCCTGATATGTACCAGCGAGGAGGTTGCACAATTCCTACTTCAAACTGGAATCGAGCCTGTTCTCTCGGCACCATATCACCCTTCGTCCAATGGTCTTTTAGAGAGAGCGGTTGCGACAATCAAACTGGGTGTGGCCAAACAACAGTCTGTAACTTTACAAAGCTGCCTGGAGGAATTCCTATCACAATACGCATTACACCACACACTACCACTGATCATACACCGTGTGAACTTCTGATGGGACAACGTCTGCGCACTCGGTTGGATCTGATTAAACCCAAGCTGCATCGAACGGTCGGTAAACGCCAGTCTGTGATGAAGCAACGCTAGGAGATGAGAACGATGGATCGTGTGGTTGAGGCAGACGACAGAGTGTACGTTAAACTGAGGCCCACGGATAGGACTTGGACCTGAGGGATTCTGAGATCGCCAAGGGATAGTGCAGTGGAAGGGGAAGCGGAACTGGAAGATGGGCGAATACTCCAACGTCAGTTGGACCAATTGCGACGATAGCCTGTGAGTCCTGCAGAGGAACAAGCTAATTGCCCATAGCCTGCACCTCTGAGAATACCGCCAGGAGCATTGCCAAATGAAGACCACGCTGAGCAACCTATACATCCTTGGCGATCAATTCGTGTGCAGTGCAGCGTAGTACACTATCAAGCTGGATACTCTTACTCGAGCGATGGAGGACGGTTGTGATTGGTTGTCACGACCTACGGTCTGTCTGGCCCTTGCACGTGACTCACGTGTGTGAATAAATGTCATGTTATCAAGGAAACCAGTGACTTGGTCATGTGTGCACATTACAGTGGTGTCCTTTGCGTTTCCGTGTTCTTACTTGCAATACTTGCTTTCTCTAAATTTATTCTTCGCCATCTCTTCACGGTATACCCATTCGGTTCGGCTTAACTGCCTCCCGCATTATGCCTCCTTCACAGAATTGTGTTCTACGACTTCAACATCAATTTTAGTGGCTACACTGCCTAAAGTTAATTATGCAACCTTGCATTTTTAGGACTATCTGCACAACTTTACAGTTGCGCTAGATACGGCAGTCTCGGGGTTACATTACATTACTCGTAGCGACTGCAAGACTAGTTGCAGTCTCCCTTATTCCACCCACCGATGGTATTTAACTTGTAGATCGTGCAAAGTCTGTATCAGTCAACCAGTTAACCAAATTTGAATGTGCATAATCCATAGCAGTGAGGCCAACATACTACAGTCTTCCGAAGACAGTCCAGAGTTTTCACCAACGCATGACATCGTGGCTGCAAACTCTTAGATTCGTGAAGGTCAGCTAACCTTTCCTATCAGTAATTGATCGATCACGAGTTAGAAATAAGGACAAAAGCTACTGTACTTTTCAATGCAAGTAGCCTCAGATATGGATCGGTTAGGAGATAGATGAGATCCAGTCCATTGCATTTTGATGAACCTGAAACCGTTGCATACCCGTAGTTTCCCCGGTGTTGACAAAATTCACTTGGACATTGAAGTCGCTTACGAGACACTTCGAACCAGGCCCCTGAAGCCGCACTGATGATGTTGCCTAGTCAGGCAACGAAACGTCTGCAAAATAATTATCCAGCTCGGAGAACTGCTCAAAATCCGCATCCACACCCCGAGCTACAGATATTCTCATGTATTTCAAACCAATTTGGGCGCGACGCGCTGAAATCTGCTCTCCGATGGGAGACATCCGCCAGTCGGCAATCATCCACTGACGAGCAGCTCTATTTCCTCCACGAATGCTTGCGAAGGCAGGTTTTGCCGCCGAGTCTGCGCTACCGTCCTCCGATCAACCATCCTTTGGCTTGGAAGATAACGGAACAACATGGGCGAAGAATGTTGCGCCTGTTGATTACAGATGCACACAGTCGAAAGTATAAATACCAGATGGTGATTAACGAACAGAAAGCAGTTTGCTTATCCAGACTAGGATCACAATTGACCGAAGAATTGGAAAAAGCGATAGCCGTCAAAACACACAAGACAAAGCTAAATACCAAATGGAGGCTTGAAGAGAAGCTGAATTCGATCTCGCAAAAGAAATCACCTAAGGAAGACGATGCTTGGATTGCAAACATATCCAAAAGAGGATTAACGGACGCGGAAAAAGCAGTCATTGTCCGAGGTATGCAACTCAATATTAAGGACTCCAATCCTATCGACTTCCTCGCTGCACTTGAATCGACGCTAAAATCGTACAACATCGCGCCTGAAGCACAACAAGAGGTCAGACACAGAATCATCCCGGCTCTCAGTCATAAAGCTGAAACCAACATATTCAACGCCACTGAACGGAGAGCTCTGGAGAATCTCAAGAAAGACAAGAGCATAGTTATACTGCCGGCCGACAAAGGACGTCTTACTGTTATAATGGACAAATCGGATTACATGATGAAGGCATAACACCTACTCAGTGACACCAACACATACCAGCCGATAAACGAAGACCCGACAAAACGCTTAGAAGACAACATCAGACGCACTCTGCAAAAACTGGAACAAATGGGGAAAATCACAAAATTGGAACACAAGAGGATGCGACCACAAGACTCGGTACTACCGCGGTTCTATGGCTTACCTAAAGTACACAAAAGCGGAGTGCCGCTTCGCCCTATCGTGTCGTTACCTGGAGCACCAAATTACAGGCTTGCAAAGGAGCTCTGGAGACGGCTGAAACACTTAATCGCGGGATCGGAACACTCAATCAACTCGGCAGAACAGTTCCTTGAGAAACTTAAGACCGCAACCATTGAACAAGACGAAATAATGGTCTCTTTCGATGTTACCGCCTTGTTCACCTCCATCGATATTGGTTTGGCGAAACAAACAATGACACGCCTGCTAGAGGAGCACATGTCGTCTGATACAAACAGTGGACTCGAACCCAAACAGATGATGGAGTTATTGGAATTCTGTTTAACAACACATTTCACTTTCAATGGCCAAGTTTACGAACAGATAAGAGGCACACCAATGGGATCGCCGATCTCTGGTCTAGTAGCCGAGGCAGTGATGCAGGCGCTGGAACAAATAGCACTTCCGATCGCAAGACCAAAACTTTGGGTACGATACGTAGACGACACCTTCGTCATCCTCAAACGTTCCAAATTGGAGGAAACACACGAACTAATTAACGGTGTGTTCGATGGCATCCAATTCACCAGGGAGGAAGAGAACAACGGGCAGTTACCATTCTTAGACGTTCTCATACGAAGGACTGGTGCTGAACGATTGGAAACAACAGTCTACCGAAAACCGACGCATACGGACCAGATCCTCAACTACGGCAGCAATCATCCGGCAGCCCACAAACGCAGCTGCGTGCAAACCCTTTTCAAAAGAGCACAAACCCACTGTAGCACACCGCAGCTGAGACGGGCAGAGGAAGATCATCTCTTCAATCTGTTCAAGCGGAACTCATACCCAAAAGGCTTCATTCTACGCTGCCTCGCACCAGGAAAGGTTGCACGAGACACCTCGACGAATGCAACAATTGAAAAGAGAACAACACTGCCCTATATCAGCGGTATCTCTGAAATGACAGCGAGACTTTTATTGCCTTTTGGGGTCAAAGTTGCACACCAGCCAACAGAAACAATTCGCAGTAAACTCTTCAAAGTAAAAGATAAACTTAGCAAAGAAGAAGAAACTGGTGTGATTTATAAGATCTGCTGCCGGAACTGCGACAAATACTACGTGGGACAGACTGGGAGAAAGCTTGGCACAAGGCTACACGAACACAGCCTAGCCATACGTCGCCACGACCAGCACTCCCTGATGTCAGTGCATATGGATGCTGAAAACCATCAATTCGACCTAGAGCATGCCAGTATCCTCGGAAGGGCTAAAAGCCGGCAAGCACGTGAGTTCATTGAAGCCTGGCATTCAAAAGAGAACTCGATCAATAAGCACTTGGGCATTGAAGTCGCTTACGAGACACTGCGAACCAGGCCCCTGAAGCCGCACTGATGATGTTGCTTAGTCAGGCAACGAAACGTCTGCACAACAATCACTCAGCTCGGAGAACCGCTGGAAATCCGCATCACCCAAAAGCACTTTAGGTGACAGCTACGAGGGTAACTGAGCCACTAACCCGATTTTTCCAATGATACCTGGATGAATAACAGATTCCCAACAAATGGGAGCAGGGTATCCTCATCCGAATTTTCAAAGATAGTAGCCGTTGGGCTCCCGTCAACTATCGCCTAGTGATTCTCCTCCTGGTGCTCTCAAATTCGGTGGAGTCGACCAAAGCTGAAGTGTTAATGGGCTACTTTGAAAGGTCTAAGATCATAGCATAGAAACAACACAGATTCCGTCAGCATCGCTCATGTACTACAAAGCTTCTGATTGTGCGTGGCACTTGGACCAAAAAAGTCGACAGTAAGACCGGCACTTATGTCTTCTACCTCGAATTTTCTAAAGCCTTCGACCGCTTAGATCACCGAGTCCCTCTCCAAAAGCTGCGGATGTACGGAATTGGAGGTCCGGTTCTTGGATGGATCCGAAATTTCCTCTTTCAACGGCGCCTTCAACTTCGGGTTAAGGATTCATTTTCTGAACCTATCGGCGTGGACCGCGGTGTATCACAGGGATCGGTGTTAGGGCCGTGCCTATTCCTGATCATCATCAACGACCTGGCGCGTGTCATGTAGCAGAATTTCCTGCTTTTTGTCGATGACCTCAAGATATGGCAAACGATTAGTTGTCAGGACGATCACAATGTGCTGCAGAGCGACTTAGATCGTGCGTTTGAATGGTCATAGGCACATATACTTCCGTTTAACACGGACAAGTACAATACTGTACATGTACGCCACAAGCCCACTTACGCATATAAGCTGAAAGACCACATGCTGAAAACCGCATTACAGGAACGCGATATTGTGGTTGTAATGCATGACGACCTCGGCTGTACGGCCTAGTCCTTGAGGTCGTACAAATCCGCTAACCAAAACGGTGGTCTTCTGCGAAATGCGTTCGGGCGGTTCGACCCCTCCATCTTCCCCCAAATGCTCAATGCCGATGTAAGGTCCCATGTGGAGTACGCGATTCAGGCATGGCAATCCTGCTTAAAAGGCGTCTTGTTGTACTGGATACCGCACGTCGAAGAGCAACGAAAAATGTGAAAGGTTTACTCCACCTGCCATACCATCTGCGACTGGAAACATTAATAGTGTACAGCGGAAGTCATCGCCGTCTACGAGGCGACCGATAGAACCGGAATGGGTGGCGGTGTGATCCTTTACCATAATACAAGCCTCCGATGTGAAGTTATCGATCACCCAGAAATCCGAGCTCCCTATTCGCTTTGGTGCCGCCTTTGGTTGCGAAACAAGGACACATGTCTACTAGCCGTGGTTTATCGCCCGCCAAACTCAACGTCGGAAATGGACTCCAAACTGTACCACGTTTTTCAGTTTTCAGTTTGCTTTGCACAAGTCCTACACCCACATTCTTATTGCGGGAGACTTAAACGTGCACGACATAGAAACGCCGGCAACTGACGGTACGCAGTTTAAAGCCTGTTTGCAAGAACTTATTGCTATCCACCCTCTTTACAACCACGTAATCTCTCCCACCAGATTTCGAACTTCTAACAAGCCGTCGATACTAGATCTTGTGCTAACTAACGAAGAACTCATGGTTGGCGGGATAGTTACAAGCACACCACTGGGTCGTAGTGATCATGTCACTCTACTCTTTGATTATATATGCTATGCCGAGTACCCGGAAAAGGAGGAGGATAAAGTGCACACTGTCACGCACTACAATGTGTTATCCAAGCTTGTTAAGGATACATCTTGGACTTTCTTAACCGAATGCTCCCCCAGATCTGGCCTGGGATATGTTTACAAGGACTTTGAGCACACTGGTAGCGCAAGCATCGGAACAGAAGTTCTTCCAACCCAAAAACCAGAGTAAATCAATTCTGAGGAGCAGAACACGTAAATGTATGTCCCGGAGGGATTTGGCATGGCGAAATCACCAGGGTTGCCCGAATGCCGAAACCTGGACTGCATACGTGACACATCGTAACTTCTGTGTGAAACTGATCCGCGAGGACAAGGTCACGCATCAGCAGAAGTTAATGAAGCGATGCTGTACTAACCACAAACTCCTGTATAGGCACATTAACGGCCTTCGAAAGGTAAAGCGAGGGGTTCCGGCGCTAGTCACAGCTGATGGATACACGCGGTCAGCAATGGAAGCAGCTGATCTCCTACGGCTTCATTACTCTCAAACGTTCCAACAAGTTTCGAGCCCAAACATTCACCTCATTTCTAATACTCCACCATCTGGTTTAGAAAACATCACCTTCACTACGGAGGCTGTGTTGAAGAAGTTGTTATCCTTGCGTATCCACAGTTCTCCTGGAGCTGATAACATCCGTCCAAAGGCTCTACAGGCAGTAGCTAGTGATCTAGCAGAACCACTGGCTGTTTTCTATCAGCGATGTCTAGAGGAAAACCTTATTCCACCAGTATGGAAGCAAGGGGTCATCACTCCTATCCATAAAGGAGGTAGCCGCACTGATCCTGCAAACTACCGTCCAATAACATTACTTCCCGTACTATCCAAAGTGATGGAATCAATCGTCGCAGACGCGCTGATGCAATATTTGGAAAGCCACAATTTAATAGCCCCAGAGCAACATGGCTTTCGTCAAAAGCATTCCTGTAACACTAACTTATTAATTGCACGTAATAGCTGGACTGAAGCTGTTGATGATGGAGTTGGAGTCGATGTCATCTACCTGGACTTTTCAAAAGCGTTTGATCGCTTAGACCATCGAGTTCTCCTTCAGAAGCTTCGGAACTACGGCATTTGCGATCCAATCCTGAGTTGGATTAGCAATTTTCTACAAGAACGGCGGCTAGTGGTGAGAGTCCGAGAATCATTTTCTCATGCAATCGACGTGACGTGTGGAGTACCACAAGGCTCGGTTCTTGGACCTCGTCTATTCTTGGTGTTCATTAACGATTTGGCGAGATCAATTGCTTCCGATTTCTTATTTTTCGCTGATGATATCAAGATATGGCGAAGGATCAGAGGACCGGATGACCATGAACGGCTCCAGCACGATCTTAACACAGTGTCGAACTGGTCAGTTCAAAACGCTCTACCGTTCAACGTAGACAAATGTCGCGTAGTACAATTACGCCATAGTCATAACTACACCTACATACTTGGGACAAACGAATTGCAGAATAGCTCCCAGGAACGTGATCTTGGTGTGATCGTACAGAGCGACCTCAACTGTTCAAAACAGGCTGAGGTAGCTGCGAAAAGAGGCAACCAGCACGTCGGCATGCTGCGAAGGGCATTCGGGAGATTTGACCCATCAATCTCTTAATGATGCACAATTCCTACGTGCGCCCGCATGTTAAGTACGCAATCCAAGCTTAGCAACCTTGGTTGAAACGCGACCTAGAAGCGATAGAGGCACCACAACGAAGAGCAACAAAAAATGTAAAGGGCCTGTGCTATCACTCTTACCACCGAAGGCTGAAGTTGCTGGGAATTTTCAGCGCACGCTATCGAAGGCTGCGCGGTGATCTCATATTAGCGTATCAGAGACTGAGTGACCCCAGCTACGTATGCCGCCATTTGCTGAAACTTAGCCACAACGCGCAGCTCAGGGGTAACTGATTAAAATTGAAGGAACAATATAGCCGTCTAGAGTGTCGACGGAATTACTTTTCCCTTCGCGTTTGCCAACCCTGGAACGCACTCTCAGACTCAGTAGTATCCTCTCCTACCCTGGATGTTTTCAAAAAAAGATTAGATGTTGCCCTCAGCTCCCAACATTTTGTTACCTAAGCTCCTCTGTTGTGGATTACGCCACGCATGTTTTCAACAGGACTAATGTATCAAATGGACCTAAGTGAGCGACCATATTTTATTTTCTCCCTCCTTACTTCAACTATCACTGCGCCCCAGTGTCTTTCTGAATGTTTACGCGCGATATTTCTTTTTCATTTTACACTGATGTTAATTATCAACGTATTCATCTCGGCAGACTTTCGATCGATGACCCAGACATATTTTAATTGCATCATATTCACCGCTACCATCCTACGGGACATGTCAAGCAGTTGCTTTTATCTCGTGATAAATCATTGTTCATTGTTCATTGTTCCTTGTTCATTGGTGTACCAGATCTTGAAAAACCTGGTGAAGCTTGCAGCCACCTCCTGTAACTTAGCCGCAACACAAAATTGTGGGGTCACCAGCTGAAACTGGCTACGCAATACACTCGGCTGGAATGCAGTCAGGACTATTTTTCGCTTCGAATTTGTCACCCTTGAAAAGCCCCTTCAGACTTCTGTCATTTCTGCGCCAACCTTACCAGTTTTCGAAAACAACTCGACAATGCAGTACAACACCTGCATTAACTAATTGGATTTCTGTTCACTTAGAGACAACCGGGCGCAGACAAAGATTGTGCTCTTCAGCCCTCACAAAATCGGTGTAAACGGATACACAGGGATGTTAACGAACATGAGTTACAGTGGAATTACATTTTATACTACGAATACCGTGGTGAGCCCACTGATGTGAACCTAAATTTGCTGACATTTTTCTATATTTTGAATTTTCACCAGGACCATTTTGCGGCACCTGTTAAGCTTCGGCTTTTCTACTCGAATAAAACCATTTTTCCATCGTCCCATTCATCAAGAATGGTGATTGGTGCATTCAGATTGCGTTGCTGCCGCACCAGATGCACTGGTCTGTCGTCACAGGAACTGAAATACCAGAGGAGGAGCCAACACAGGTCGGCTCCATTGAGTATGCAGTGATATTCCAGCGTTCAGTGTTAGCCGTGCAAAGCGTGACTGATCGATTAAAGCATTTGAGTGCCAAGGCGGCACCAATAGAGGTAAAAAGGACACTGCTTCAACTTCAGAGATTGGAATGATAACTCTACTTCAGAAAGATCGACACAGAACTGAAACTTCAAATAGCCGTCAGATAGCTTTTCTCACTGTACTGTCCAAAGTCATGAACTCTTTCAGTGCCGAGACGCTGGTATGCTATCTGGAGAACAGCATAATTCCTCTCGAGCAGCAGAGCTTCCGTCGACACCAATCGTGTCTAACGCATTTACTAATTGCACTGAGTAGTTGAACCGAGTCGGAAAACACGCAATACAGGATTGGCATACTTGGCTGAAGCGTGACCTCGCAGCACTCGAAACTCCCCATCATCGAGCAACAAAATTGGTCAAGGGATTGTGCTATCTACCGAGCCAGCAACGACTGAACTAACTCGGTCTGTTCAGTGGACGCTACCACGGCTTTGTAGAGACCTCATATTAGTTTTTCACATGCTGATGGACCCAGTCACGTGTGCCGCCACCTTTTGAAACTCAGCCCGAACACCAAAAGCCTGAAACTGAGTCGACAATACAGTCGTCTAGATTGTCTACGAATGTGTTTGTTCCTCCGGGTCTGCCAACCCTGGAACGCTCTTCCAAATTCACTTGTCTGTGCCCCACCCTAGCCATTTTCAAAAAATAACGGTTGGATATCGAATTGAACGCCATACACTTCGTTACATGAAAGGGTATTCTGGATATCTTCAGGCTTACTAGTCTCTTTGGATTTATGACCCACATTGTCGCACATAAAGTTACGCAGTGGTGAACAATCTGATTGATAGTTGTAATGAATATTAACCAATAGCATTTCATTTTTCCTTTTACCCTGCACTATCGCACTCCCACAACCTACCTTCCACACGTCGGTACTCTATCGTCTCACTGACGCGTAATTTATTTGGTCCACTTATTTCAATTACAACGTCAACTGCTACTTTTGTCAACCTGCATGAGATGTTATGCCTGTGCTGTTTTACCTGTCGTAAAGCATTGTTCTATTGTTCCATTGACACTAGAGAGGAGGTTGGTGCAACCTACCTGCATTTTTTGAACGCTTTCGCTCGTCTAGATTATCAGATGCTCCTTTCCAAGATTCAGCAGTACGACATCAGTGACCATCTCTTGAGCTGCATCGCCCAATTGCTCCTTCAACGTCAAGTAGTGATCAGAGTTAGGAACTATGCATCTGATTTTATACAAATAGAGTGGTGTACCTCATTGCTCAGTTTTGGGCCCACGGTTGTTTTGGGTATTTATAACTGATCTTACACAAGTAATCGCTTCAAATTTCTATTATTTATCTCTGACATCAAGACATGACGCAGGACACAGGTGCATGTCGACCAGCATTTGCTTCACTGTGACCGAGACATGGTACATCAATGGTCAACCCGAAAATTGCCACATTTCAACCCGGACGACTACATCTACAGACTAGGAACTTAAGTGCTGCACCTATCTTCTGTCGAACTTCTTCTGGGAGTGCTGGTTCGGGAAGACTTGGCTTGCTCCAGGTGATCCGAAAAGGCATCGGAAGCTGGTAACCAACACATCGGTTTGTTGAAGACATATGGACATGTTTAAATGCACCCCATGTCGTATACGCAATTCGACTAGGCAGCCATGGCCAAAACACGACCTCACTGCACTGTAGGAGCCTCGGCATCGGGCTTCCAAATGCGTTATTGGAATGTGTAATCTAACCTACGAGCAAAGACTGAAAGTTTGTGAGTATTTATCGGACGGTATCGCCGATTACCCATCGCAGTGAGGCTGGACCTTATGGTAATTCGATGGTTTGCGTCCCTCAGCGATCCATCTGGCCATGCTGGGTGGTGCATTTTTTCACCTTCCAAGCCACTCATACCAGATTGGTCAACGGTTAGAAGCCAGACAAACAGTCTTCTTGCCCTTCATGTTGGGTGTTGGAATGAGGGTGGCTCCTTATTTCTAAAAACGGCCTCCTTGTAGTCCACCGTCAAACCCGTTGCCTTGTGCCCAGGTTTTCGGACCAAAGGTTTTCGTCGAGAACCTTGATCGTGCTCCTGTCTAGACAATACCATGAATCTTTCCTCAAACAATATTTTATTGCTCTGGCCACCGCAGAGGATAGTCAACGGTGCCCTCTCTGCTGCATTGAGCAGGATGGATAGGGGCTTGGATGCTACTGCTCAAGACTTCCCAGCTTCTTATTTCTAATCTTAAGCTTCTTCACCCTTATGGTCCCAGGCCAATTTGTACAGCTTTTCTGTGACATTTGTCGTACTTTTTGTCGTCAATTGTTTAATTCAGTATTATTTGTGATTCTAAAGTATCCAGTAATATATTTTAAACCTTTGCCGGTAGTAATTCTATCGTTCTAGTCTGCCTTGATTCTCGTCGGTACTGGTCATATTTTACTCGTGTCCTCGTCTGGCGAGTTTCTCTAGTTCTTTTCATTGTTAAAGTCGGTTTGTGCTATAAATATTGGTATCTTTTACTCATATTAGTTACTTGGATATAGTTCATCATAACTACCTGTACTAGTTTATTATGATTACCGTGATTATACATTAAGCTGATTTGCTCGTATCGATCGGTGCCTATTTTCGAAATGGCATAGCAGGTACTTTGTAGTATTTGTTCCAAAGCCGTTGGACATTGCGCAAACGCGATTACATGCAGTTTATGCAGCGTAAAGTTTCATATTTCGTGCATTGGTCTGTCTGTGGACCAATTCCGCGTAATTCAAGGGTTTCAGCACGATTCTTTGAAGACCATTTGTAAGCAATGTCAGTGTAAACTTGGGCTCAATGGAGCGGAAAAGCCTGACAAGCGGATTAATAGAGGGAAGTGCGCTAAAACGTGCAGCTCGATTTGTTCTACACCACAATCAGATAAACAGCCAGCGCTTAGTACATCAGTGAATCCATCCATGGAGCAAAGTATAGCGTTCCGGCAGGCTCGTCTTCAAGGTCTACGATTGCTTCAGTTGACACTAAAGCTCTAAGTTGCAATAAGCAAATTGGTGATAACGAGTGGAAAACGCAAATACCGTTCAAAATAGACCAGTCGATCTCTGAAAGGTTGTTCAAGAGACAGGCAAAGTGTTCCCGCCAAATCTGCATTATGTCTGGCTGGCTTGCCGAACAACCTCCTCGTGGTGCCAGCTGGGTGGTTCGGGATTTTCCCGTTCCAGCAAATGGTTCGGCGGCAGTGTTCCAGGACGTGGTGGGTTTTCGCCTGGCAAGCGTTCTCCCTATAAAAAGCCACATATGTCCGTTTAACAACACTGTGACGCGGCGGACGTGACTAGCCACTAAATAAAGTCACTGCCCCTTGCTTCATCCTGGCGAAGCATTGTATTCCAGCAACGTCATGCTGTAATTTCGGGGAGCATTGGGCCCGTGTTTGGCAAAGGAACAAACGAAAGGCGTATGAACTGATCAATCAGTCACCGGCTCCCAATGGGCGCGATTCCCTGAATTCGCTCCGCTGCCTTGCGGACAGGCTATTCAGCCAAAGGCTCGGGGTGGTGTCCCCTAAGTCAACACCCTACTTCGGCTTGGGCAACCGGGTAGTATCTCGCCCTCTGACGAAACCATGGACATTGTTGTGTTGTGTTGTGTTTTCTTTTACTATTTCTGTACCTTGTTTTGAGTTCCATGGTTTCCGATGGTGCAATGTTTATTCATAGACTGTTGCAATATATATATATATATGTATATATATATATATATGCATTATGTCTGCAGTCTGTGTGCAAGTAGCGCCTGAACGACCTTCAATTAGCCTCCTCAGCGGCTCAGATCTCGGTCCATACACCGCCTTCAAGGAGTCTAAGGATTTCTTTTGTTGGTGGCGTTTGGCGTAGCATTCCATCTGCTTCGCCTTCTCCGTCCATCATGAATTTCTAACGCGACAGAGCTCTCAGGTCAGTCGTGGTCGAACTCCCCCAAACTTGCGTCCAGTGGTCAGCATACTGGAAAGCTACCTGGACGGACCGAAATCTACATTGTAAAAGCTTCTCACCAACACAACATAAACGTTCTTTGGTCAGGACATTGTTCCATCTAGCCAAACTAAGTTGTACGCCGGACACATTTGAAGAAGCCAGATTTTCTCTTCGACTGGTTGCAACCCACTTCTGACCTCCGTTCACAGGTTCTGATAGCAACACTCAGGGGTGTTCAAGATGAGCCTTCGATTTGCCCTCGCCACTGGGTCCTGCACACGTTCACTGCTTTCTAAGCCTGTCACCGTTCCACGTACACACACCGGTTGGCACATCTGGTGCGCCGCCACCTTACTCTTGGTCTTCTCAAGTAGACGCATCCACTGCATTTCTGTACGTGTTTACCTTCGTAACTTGAGCAAATGCGGGTCAACAGTGGTATAATTTTAAGCGTGGTGGCGGTGGCGGTGGCGACTGCGAACCAGCGTCCTTGCTGTCGCTAACACATTCCCGACCGCGTTCCGTCTTAGTAGGTATACGAGTGGACAGTTTCCTGGTGAGACGCACGTGCCCAAGCACTATTGGCCACACAACCATATTTCCTCGCACTGGTGACATAACATACCCACCCCTTTGGATGAGGTGAGCGATAGTGACGAAACCCGGGTTGTACGTCCGCCGACATACTGTGACCACATTTTTCATTGGTTCACCTCTCGACCGGAGCGGAAATGGGATTGGACTGCGCGGCCCCATTGAAGTCCGGAATCGCCGTAGGGTTGAAAGCACTGCGCCACCCAAAACTCCATCCATATCCAAATGTCTATAGTGTGTCCTCAGGAGATGCGTCTGTTCGAGGAGCCGGCATGCACACCCTCGTGCGCAGATGCTCTCACGCGACACTACCATGAGGTCAAGAGAACAGCCAGAAAATTCGACATACTTATGAGCTCAAGTCAATCGGGTTTCACTAGCACACAATAGTTCACTGAGCATGTTGGCGTTGTGTTATCACCGGATATCTTGTGTCAGGCAAACGTTAGATTTAAAACGCTACAGCGAAGTTGGTGTTTTTGCTTAGATTGGAGAAATGGAACGTTCGTGGTGAAGGCACCACGAAGGTGGTTATCTTTGTTCACGATTGCCCGTGGATTGTTGCTCATAGTTGACAGAGACATCGCGTTGTGTCTTGCGTGCCGGCTGACCGTTAACCTAGGCATGCATCGAAGGCCATTCCGCTAACCATATAAACAGGACTGCATACTCCATGATGTGGTAAATACCATCATGAAATAAAAAACTTTGCCAGGCTGGACAGTTCACCGGTAGGCCATATCAGTAGTCGGAAACCACATTCGACAGGTTGCAGCCTTGGAACTAGTGGCGCAGGTATATTTGCTTTCCTGCAGTTAGCTGATAACTCTCCAACAGTGTGTCAAATCTACCCACCCTAACCGCTATCTTGTATTCCACTCTGCGTTCAACAGCAGTTTCTGCGCCAGCGTTACTTACGGTTGGATGCCTGCATTCACCAAACTTCGGCATTCGAACCCATCGTTTACCAGAGCTGCGCAGAACCGGCAGCGTCGTATACTAGTCCTATCAACTAGAACGGAATTTGTGTCGACGTTATAGCTGCCTGCTGAAGGCAACGCCTGTGTATACTAGCTTTTCTATTCCCATAAATCCAGGTCTGTCGGTGACACATAACAACCTACTCCCTTGAGCGAAAATGGAGTTATAGGCCGTACCGAACCACTCCCTCACATCCCCGCCCCCACAATTCTCCAACCGTCGCAACTTCGCGGTTTCTATTTCTCTTTTCTCTGCCTTCCCATCTAACGTCCAGTCATCCACACGAATCCATTGCCGTTGGTGTGACACGACCCTTGAACGCTTCGATCGACTGCTGGTTCATCGCGTACAATAATTGCTAAGTGGCGCCATTATGAGCCCTAACTGAATGTTCCCATAACGAAACTGAACTACACCGGCAACAACTAGTCAAAAATCACTTTGCCATTGTAACGAAGACACCGTTAAGGCCATAGCATGTGGTGACAGTCTGCTTCTGATGAGTGACACCGTGCTCTACCGAGCATTACCGAAACGAAAGAACTGACGCACCTCCGAATGCGTGGCCAGCTCCCTTCGGCATTTCTTCTGTCTAAACCAGTTTAAGTCGCACTGCTGCCAAATTTGTATCCACACTCGTGGCGCGAATGACAGAAATCAAAAGGTGCGAATATCTCTCATTTACTCGTCTTTCAAGAAGATTTTTACCGCTCTACCTCCTAATCGATCTCAGTAAACAAACTTGACAGGAAGCTTGTCAACGCGGAACCAACTGCGGTCCAGGTGCCAAGATTTACTATACCGAGCCAAGTAACCATCTCAGAGTCGCGCGTTTGGAAGCTACATCTGATATCCGCTTACTGACTGGAGCAGGAGGGACTAAGACGACGGACTGTCACCAAGTGAAAAGTGGAACCGAACCGCACCTCCAACAGCCCGGGAATCGATTCACTCTGATTTCGCCGATTGAGTCTAGTGCCCGCCCGACACATCCGTGCGTACAATTCATAGAGTGTTGAATTGTTGGTTGCGCGTCAATATTCCATTGCGCAGTACGCCTGGAGCACATAGCTGTTGGGGGCTGTCTGGCCAGTATGACAGAACCACAGGCCCTCAGACGCTCCAGTCATGACACTTTGCAATGCTCGCCCACGAAGTCAGACATGGTCGCAGCGTAACGACTGACCGTTGTGCTGACCCATTCAACCTTATGACACACGTACTGCACATGCGGCCAGACACCTTGAGCCAGGCAGTACTTCACATGGCTGAGAGGTTTGTTTTCACCTGACTGCTGAAAGTGCACAAGATCGATTGTGTTTTGATATATACTCACTCGGTGCGTAGCATCTGGGGCTGTTTCGCGGGTACAACTAACCCTTGGTCTTCAGATTGCTGTTGTCTCCGTCTGAATTGGTGGTGTTTCTTGTAGACACGACTGTGTAGTGTTTATCTGATGGGTCTTTTTATGGCCAGACCGGGTAACACAGGCATTTGCGTAGAAGAACTAACCATATGATGGAATTTTGCTTTCCTCAGTTATCACTACCGAAATCACTGTGCACACCCAAGCATGCACACGCACACACAGGTGGTGGATACCGGTGGTTCGTGCGCGTCCGCATGGGCCGATTGCGTCGCGAGCTGCCTTCCTCTGCGCTTTGTCTGGTTCGAGCAGACAACCGAGACACTAAACACACAGCTTATTTGCTACGCGGTGTGGTCACGAGTGGTTATCCCACGGGAGGCAGCTTGGGGAAGCAGACACCAATCCCGTTGTTATGTCCACGCTGCTTACACACTGCAAGACGAAATGCATGTATCTACCAGCCTTCGTCTTCTTTCTGTGCTTTAAAGCTCCTTTTAACAACACTGTGACCTGCAGATTGACTCGCTACCAAGTAAAGTCACTCCACCTTGATCATCCAGGTAATCATATTCAATCCGTGGACCTCCATCATCTCTTCTCCCATTACTGACACGATGTAACAGTCAGAAGCGCAACGGCACATATCCAAAGATAAGCAACACAGACAGCTACACATATTCACACCTGCATGGCAGTGGAGGATGCGTCGGGCTATATCGCAGTTAGATAACAATTCATGATAGTCGGATACCGTCCTCCATGGCGCAATTGCATAAGCTGCGGGCTAGTTGGCAAGAGCCACTAGCAGTCATGGGTTCGATCCTCCGCAGAGGACCGAAGGATGCGCACCACTGATGATCCCCAATAGGGCGAAACGGCCGTCTGGTGCTTTTCCGGACAGCTGGTCGACATATCGGAATTGTCGGCTAATTGCGACGAACAAAAATACTCACCGAAATCCTTCCATTCATAAATAACCCATGAGTGAGCATGTCTTTGGAAAGCACCGGAGAAGAAGGTACTAGGAGATATTTCACTAAACCGGGGTGACCACCTCCTAGAAAATGCGAGTGACGATCCCCTACCTCAAAATAGCTCATAATCTCGTCCGAACATTATTGAAAGAAACTGCGACAAACGCTCTGTCAGGCTATGGTAACCTTATTCAATACTTCTAGACTAACTCCGCCTGCATTTGGAGAGCTTTGCTCATGCAAAACAGTGCATTGGCGATCGTAAAAAAACGCAACCAATCTCCGGCTGTATTGCGATCTGTGGAAGAGATCGCATTGAGAAACATAGGATCACATTGCACCGAAGGGCATTGACCGCACGTTGCCGGTTCGTGTTTGTTCCGCATGCCGGTTGCAGAGTAGACTTGCCTGTAGATAAGTTTGACGGTTGCACGTATGGCAGTAGCCAAGTTCTGTTGAGGTTTTAATTTGTTAAATCGGACGCAATGCTTCCGTCGAGTTTCGCAGGAACCCGAAGTGTTCGTTCTTCTGGATGCTTATGGGCCCACCAAACGGAATCCCACAAGACCACAAATTCTCGCGTAAGAGGTAACCTCTCGTTCGTGACTAACGGCTTAGTATCTAGTGCGATGGTGATCAGCTGATCGAGTTGTTGGACGCCTGGTGAGCGGATGTGGAAGTTACCTAGTTAGAAATTCCCGCACGGTACCTAGTATGGACCTAGTTACATCGAACGGTCAGGGACCAAATCGTGGGTGTGCAGCAGTAGCCACGTTCGAATAAGACATAAAGTACGTTGAGGGACAACAGATGTAACTAAAATCTCAGTGGTGAACTGGGGCAGATCTGGTGCACCGTCTCGTTTGAACCACCAGGTGTGCACAACTGACAGAGCAGAGACGGGTGAAAGGATTTGTTGAACATTCGAGGTTATTTGTGCGGAATCCAACAGTGAAACCCAGGCTCTTCCTGTTTATTCCGAACGGAGCTTATCGAGAGCATACCAGGTCAAGTAGCCACTGAGCAGTCGGAAGGCAACCGGGTTATCGAATCCTCCTTCCGGGACTTGTTAGTTCAGCACTGCCATGAGACTTCACTATGAACGTGACTAAGCCGAACGACAAACTATGATCTCATGCAGTGCACTATACCATTTTCCATTGAAGTTGGACATTCGGGCAAGACATTTACGCCTGGGGGTCAACGGGGTTGCTCCTCCGGGGCAATCAAGTTGAGTCTTCGCTATGCGGAATAGAATCACTCACTGACATGGTAGGGGCTGTTCGTTGGCCAAGCGCCTGAGGTCCTATTTGCTGAAGGCGCTTGGCCAATGAAACAGCCCCTACCATGCAGGTGAGTGGTTCTATTCCGCATAGCGAAAAGACTCAACTTGATTGCCCCGGAGGAGCAACCGCGTTGACCCCCAGGCGTAAATGTTTTGCCCGAATGTCCGACTTCAATGGAAAATGGTATAGTGTTATGGGGACCCAATGTCCCTATAATTATTAAAGGCTTAAATTACGGAAGGCTGAAAACCCGATTCACTCAAGTGCACATGTTCTCAGACCAGACTCAACACACACGTTGCAGTCAGCCTTCCAACTCGTGAAACATTCACATTGTTTACCCTTTGCGCCCAGAAATAGTCTTGTTTCCAACCAAACGCGCATTGTTGTATCCAAGCAACATTCATTTTTCCGGACAACCCTCGCCAAACTTCCAACATTTCTGCTCAGTTTACGGACTTTGCACATTTACATAAAACCATGTTTCTTGTTTCCAGGGTTTGCTTACGCAAACCCTTCCAAGGAAAAATCCCCCTTCATCACCGTTTCGTGATATAAAAACGAGGCTGTACAACGCTAGAATCGCCTTAGCTTTGGCCAGTAAAAGCGCCTGTGGCAAAGGCCTGTCTTGTTCTTGCTTCAGTCTTGGGTTGGGAAATCGTGCTTAGAAACTTTGTGTTCGGTCTAGGAACCTGTTCGACTCACGTGAATTAATCTTTCGCGGCTAAGTTTCGAGGACCCACAGACTTCGAGATTGTCAGTTACCGTGCCGTGCGAGAAATAATTCTGAGTCTAGTTCGTTCATCCGTCTAGGAGAGTTGGTATCACATTGTTAGAACCTGACGTATTCAAGAGGCAGTATTCAACAACTAGCCTCTTCGACCACGCACGCCGCCGATGCATAGAGATCAGGCTTAACTCCAAGTAAGGTGTTGCGCATACGGAAGGAGTAAACAGCTACGATTCCAGGAGTTACCGAGAGGTCGTATGAAGATTCAATTAGTATACGAGTTGAAGTAATCACAGTTCTCTGCCACACAGTAACGTACAACTCAGTGGAGGGCGAACCACGCAATGTCACCTTGGTCCCTGCCGTACTCCACTGCCCAGCCGTCTTGACCACAGAGGCTTAAAAGAGGGATGGCACGTTCTACCTCCGCAAGGGACAGACCGGGCGCGCAGTGCCGCTGAATTAGCTAACGGAAAACAACGACTGTTCAGTCATTTTCTTGTTTGGATGTATAAAAGGAATTTCCGGTTTCAAATTACTCAAACCAAGACTCTAAGTGTCCGCTATCAAACTGACGTTCTAGGATTGAGTGAGTTAGGTTTTACTAAGTCATATCTGAGTTGTGGACTCTCACAACGGCCCCGTCGGTAAACCTCCATCTAAACTGCCACGTAGCTAAAGCATTCGCACTGGCACTTGCAGGAAAACATGATGACCCTTCTGCCACTCCATGGGATAAGGAAACTCGTTCGCATTTTTGGGTTTTAGAGTGCGCGTTACTTTGGCCAAGGTTTATTTCGAATTCAACATCGGCCATCACGAACTCGACGACCGTATCAGAAGGGCAGATATGCATGGCGTTACTGCCTCCTAACACTGTGTTCTACTATCAACTGCGTCTTCCTCTGTACCCTCCAGTTAGAACCAAATACCCCAGCGGCCAAAAGATCTGTCGGAAACCACGACGGCCTGTGTTCCGTTCCCAGTTTATGTTTTGGTATCCTAGGTACCCTAAACCACTACTGTATGCCGAGTCCGATGCCTCCAACGAAACCGATCGTGGAGCTGTTGGGAGTGAAAAAAACCCAAATAATTGCCTACAAATGTCATCCTCGCTTTCGTGCTCACCTAACAAAACTCTGGGGGCACCGGACAACATTACTCTATCCTTAAGGGAATTTTTACTCCGAAACCTTGGCAGAGATTTAGGTAGGCGGTAGTCAAATCAGGGCTTTTCATCGTGGCAGTTTGCGACGTTTTGCTGGATAACCCGACCGGCTTAGACAAGTCGATGATTGAAACTCACAGTGCAGGGTGCCAGACACTCGTGCATCACGCATTGTATCCCATTCAACAGCGGTGCAACTAGTTGGCCCGTATCCCACTGCACGTGCGATGTCATGAACATTGTACAGCTGCTGAGTGTGAATTAGGCTGACGAGAATCGGGTCATACCGCGCCTGGGACGCAGCAGGCACTCGGGCCAGTTGTATGTTGTCAACACATTGATGACGCAATAGCGCACAGATCCATGTTCGCTTAAGCTGATAAAGACAAATGTTACTGTGCCTTCCGTATAGCTGAGAAGAAAGTACCAGGTTTAACGTCGTCGGCTATATGCGCAAAGCGCCACGTTCAGTTGAGTCATGGCGAGTACAAAGTAGCCGGGGCAGCCTGCTCACAGTGCAGATGGAGCTAACCGTTGTCCAATCGGTGGATGAGTCACAGCATCAGTCTACCCAAGCTGTTGGGTATACCATTATCGTCTGACCGGTACTGTCGGTGGGCAGACGGTTCTCTATGGTTAATGGACACGTCGTACGCATAACGCACAAATAACCCTACAGAAAGGACTCCAAAGTGGGAAGGCGTGCGGAGGGGTAGGCGAAACGGCGAGACGGTGGGCGGATGCACGGGGCTGTGTCATTAGCTTTGATGACCACATCACTTCGTGTGATTGGATGGTTGGGTGGCCTGACACAACTTATGATTGGTCCCACATCCGGTGCGTTGTCGACCCTGTCATTCGAACGATCAATCGTGTGAGGGAACCGCAGGCAGGCTACGCGCATTGGGCAAACACAGAGCAATCCAGACTGGCTTGTGTATACCACGGCAGGGCCGTTACTCATGCAGTAAACAGCCATGACGGCGTGTTATACATATCCTGCGTCACCATAGCTCTCACCCTGCAGACGACTGCATGACAGAGTGGGCAGTCTGACTGCTAACCAACGCTAAAAGTCCGGGAAATAGTACACGGGCGCTGACTAAGTCGCTTCTCCCGCCACCACTGCCACCACCGTCACACCCGCGAGGATGCGATGACCAAATGGGGAATTCGGTCCGGAATACCGACTGAGTAACCAGTCCTCGGGATGCAAGCGTGCACCGCGATGTGACGTCCGTGTTTAGACAGCACGTGTCGCACCTGAAGATAGCTAGACGCATGGTGTCACCAATACGCTCGCATACCACAGTGACGCCGAATTCAATCACGTGAATCATACCCATGCAGTGTGCAAGCAGCATGGATTGGTGTCTGCTTTCGCAAATCTGCATCCTATTGGCTAACTACTCCTGACCACACCGCGTAGCAAATAAGCTGTGTGTTTAGTGTCTCGGTTGTCTGCTCGAACCAGACAAAGCGCAGAGGAAGGCAGCTCGCGACGCAATCGGCTCATGAGAACGCGCACGAATCACCGGTACCCACCACCTGTGTGTGCGTGTGTTTGGGTGTGCACAACTATTTCCGTAGAGATAAATAAGGAATGCAAAATGCAATCATGGGGTTTGTTCTCCTACACAAACGCCGGTCTGGCCAGAAAAAGAACCATCAGTTGTGTCTTGAAGGCAAATGACCACTTCAGACGGAGACAACAGCAATCTGAAGACCAAGGGTTAGTTGTACCCGCGAAACAGCCCCAGATGCTACGCACCGAGTGAGTATATATCAAAACACAATCGATCTTGTGCACTTTCAGCAGTCAGGTGAAAACAAACCTCTCAGCCATGTGAAGTACTGCCTGGCTCAAGGTGTCTGGCCGCATGTGCAGTACGTGTGTCATAAGGTTGAATGGGTCAGCACAACGGTCAGTCGTTACGCTGCGACCATGTCTGACTTTGTGGGCGAGCATTGCAAAGTGTCATGACTGGAGCGTCTGAGGGCCTGTGGTTCTGTCATACTGGCCAGACAGCACCCAACAGCTATGTGCTCCAGGCGTACTGCGCAATGGAATATTGACGCGCAACCAACAATTCAACACTCTATGAATTGTACGCACGGATGTGTCGGGCGGTCACTAGACTCAATCGGCGAAATCAGAGTGAATCGATTCCTGGGCTGTTGCAGGTGCGGTTCGGTTCCACTTTTCACTTGGTGACAGTCCGTCGTCTTAGTCCTCCTGCTCCATTCAGTAAGCGGATATCAGATGTAGCTTCCAAAAGCGCGACTCTGAGATGGTTACTTGACTCGGTATAGTAAATCTTGGCACCTGGACCGCAGTTGGCGTCGTGTTGACGAGGTTCCTGTCAAGTGTGTTTACTGAGATCGATTAGGAGGTATGGAGGTAGAAAATGCCTCGAAACACGAATACCTGAAAGAGCTTCTCACCTTTTGATTTCTGTCATTCGCGCCACGAGTGTGGATACAAATTTGGCAACAGTGCGACTTAAACTGGTTTAGACAGAAGAAATGCCGAAGGGAGCTGGCCACGCATTCGGAGGTGCTTCAGTTCTTTCGTTTCGGTAATGCTCGGTAGAGCACGGTGTCACTCATCAGAAGCAGACTGTCACCACATGCTATGGCCTTAACGGTGTCTTCGTTACAATGGCAAAGTGATTTTTGACTAGTTGTTGCCGGTGTAGTTCAGTTTCGTTATGGGAACATTCAGTTAGGGCTCATAATGGCGCCACTTAGCAATTATTGTACGCGATGAACCAGCAGTCGATCGAAGCGTTCAAGGGTCGTGTCACACCAACGGCAATGGATTCGTGTGGCTGACTGGACGTTAGATGAGAAGGCAGAGAAAAGAGAAATAGAAACCGCGAAGTTGCGACGGTTGGAGAATTGTGGGGGCGGGGATGTGAGGGAGTGGTTCGGTACGGCCTATAACTCCATTTTCGCTCAAGGGAGTAGGTTGTTATGTGTCACCGACAGACCTGGATTTATGGGAATAGAAAAGCTAGTATACACAGAAGGAGTACCTAGGTGTTGCGCTCAGCAGGCAGCTATAACATCGACACAAACTCCGTTCTAGTTGATAGGACTAGTATACGACGCTGCTGGTTTTGCTCAGCTCAGGTAAACAAATATGGGTCGAATGCCGAATTTCAGTGACTCCAAGCATTTAACCGTAAGTAACGCTGGCACAGGAACTGAGGTTGAACGCAGAGTGGAATACAAGATAGCGGTTAGGGTGGGTAGATTTGACACACAGTTGGAGAGTTATCACCTAACTGCAGGAGACCAAATATACCTGCGCCACTAGTTCCAAGGCTGCGACATGTCGAATGGGTTTTCCGACTACTGATATGGCCTACCGGTGAACTATCCAGCCACGCAATGTGTTTACTTTCATTCACTGAATCATGGAGCACGCGGTTCCGCTTTGCTGGTTAATGTGATGACAGGTTATGCCATCCTAGCTAATGGGTGAGTAGATACGGAATACGCACTCAACGTGCCTGTCAGCCATGCGCATCATTCTATGGGCAATCATGACCGAAGATGACTATCTTCGTGGTACCTTCACCACGAACGTACCATATCTCCAATGTATTCGAAACGCCCGTTTTGCTGCAGCGTTTAAAAGCCAAACTCTGACTGACTGTTTTAGTGGAGCCCCGCGGCTTCTTCCACCCACTAACGATAGAGAAAACACGAACCACCAGGGACAACGATTCAAGGGTTCTTTTTCATAGAGAAACCAATTCGTTATATTGGAAAACACACAAAGGTGAAATTCCACCAGAGTACGGAAGGAGTTTGGACAAGGGTAATCAGTAAAACATTGAACAAATAAGGAACCAATCACGTGCACATAACGAACGTAAAGTGTGAGTGATAGCGTCAGAGTATAGCTGAGATTTGACGGCAAATTATCCACTCCAAATAGCCTATAGAGATAGTGAAATGCTACGTTAAAACAAAGGTCAGTGAACCACCAGAGAAAAATGAAAGTTTGAAGTTCTAATGATTACACATGCATACCTTTAATTTTATTGCTTCTCTAACCCTGACAAGGCGATATCCAGCTTTATCACAACGCCAATCTGCTCAGTGAGCTATTGTGTGCTAGCGAAATCCGGTTGTCTTTAGCTCAGAGGTCTGTCAAATGTTCTGGCTGTTCTCATGACCTCATGGTAGTGTCACATGAGGGCATCTGCCCAGGAGTGTGTGTGCCGGCTCCTTGTACAGACGTATCTCCTGAGGACGCACTATAGACATTGGGATACAGATGGAGTTATGGGTGGCGCAGCGCTTGCAACCCCAGGGTGAATGAGGACTTCAATGAGACCGCGCAATCCAATCCCAATTCCACTCCAGTCGAGAAGTGAACCAATGAAAAATGCAGTCACAGTGTGTCGGCGGACACATAATCCGGGTTTCTTCACCATCTCTCACCTCATGCAAGGGGGTCGGTATGTTATGTCACCAGCGCGAGGAAACATGGCTGTGTGACCAATGATGCTCACCCTTGCGGACGCGTGGGTCTCACCAGGAAACTGCCTACGTGTGTACATACTAAGACGGAACGCGGTCGGGAATGTGTTGAGGACGCTAGTTCTGAGTTGCAACCGCCCACCACGATTAAAATTGTACCACTGATGACGCGTATTTGCGCAAGTTACGAAGACAAACCCGTGCAGAAATGCAGTGGATGCGTCTAGTTGAGAAGACCAAGAGCAAGGTGGCGGTGCACCGGATGTACAAACCGGTGTGTATACGCGGAACAGTGGCAGGCTTAGAAAGCAGTGAGCGTGTGTAAAACCCAGTGGCGAGGGCAAATCGAAGGCTATCTTGAACATCCATGAGCGCAGTGGTCACATCAAGTGAACGGCCGTCAGATGTGTGGCCGCTTTTGCTGAACCGTTAGGACTAAAGTTATTGACAATTATGGACAAGCTGAAAGCACGCGTGTTCACCTCCAAGTAGGTGGGACGGTCATAAAAGGAGTTGGGGTGGCTTGGATAGACAATACAACACGCATCTACACACACACACATACACACACACACACAGAGGTGTCAGCACAACCGCTGCGTAACGAGTGGTGTTATTTTTCTGCCACAAAGGTCACAATCGTTCTCGCTTGGAGCAGTATTCACAATCGGCCGCAACCCTAGGAGATGTTAAGATGTTGTGCTCCTTATTGTTGATGCTGTTGTGTTTTTGTCAAATGAGTCATAACGCTTAGCATGAACAAGTATGCCCCACACGAGATGACCTGTGTCACCTCGAGTAAATGGAAGTAGTTGCTATGGCTGATGACAGACGTGCTCCATATGATGTTCTCCACAATGCTCGTCACATGCACACTGGATTGAACTTAAGCTCCAGGCTCATTAACCATGAGGGTAAAAAAAGCGCCCGTACACGCCGGAGCATAGTGATTGCGGATTACAGGCACATTAGTAATCTAATGCACCTGCAACAGGTGAGGCGTTTCCCTTGAGTAACCCCATAGCTCCAACGTTAGTAGCTCGAGAGTGCCAACAAGGCCGTCACTCTGTTGTCGTCCAGCTTAACCTGAGCTTGTCATCAGCATAATTATCATTAGTATAGGCTAGTTAAATGTGAGAACCAGCTCGGTTATTGTGTACCCAAACGCATGTTGAAATAACTGGAAAAGCGTGATAATAAGCATAACTGCATGCAATGTAAATATCTTTAGTAAAGTGCCTAGTATTGAGTCTGAGATTGCAGCTGGGAGAGGGGCGCAAGGAAACTCACAGATGGACCCAGAAACCTAGCCGAATTTGACGATGTAACGGCATTTTGGTGTGCCTTACTAATCAATATTTTAT
>OX104066.1:4002849-4042523 GCA_944474145.2 Dicrocoelium dendriticum | reverse complement strand
TATTAATGCGAGGGCGGCGTTCCTTTATTGGTTGCAAATTGACCTTTCCAGAGCTTTCCCCGTTCGCTTTAAATACCATTTACGAACTTTATATTTCACCTTTATAATGAACGGTGTGATTCGCTAATACATCCCTGTTGCTCTGCTTGTCCGACCCGGTCTTCTCTCTGTCCTGTGGGAGGGGGCAGCAACTTCGGTTTTGATTGGGAATCAAGCATCCATTCAGGCGAGGGGCGAACACTAGAAATAGCAATTTATTTGTTTATATATTCGACCCCCTTCGAACAACCAAGACGATCCAGTGCGAGCACTCCGAGAGAGTTTTCATGGGAAACCTGCTCCAAACGCTACTCCTCGAGACACCAATCATAAAGGCCCTGGTACTTAGTAGAGCCCAACAGCGATGAGTTTTGGAACGATCGACTCGATCCAACTTACAAGACCGATTCTGGTGAAACCTTTGGCGTCTCAGTACTAGGAGATAATTCACCGGACCAGTGTGTGCGATTGATGATCCAAACCCACGAGTATCACATACTCTCGTCCGAACATTACTGAAAGCAACTGAGCCAACAGCGATAGCGGTCTATGATAACCTACTTCAGTACCTGTAGACGAACGTCGACTGCATTTGGAGAGCTGTGCTCATGCAAAAACAGTGCATTCATGGCTGTAAGAGAAACGCAACCAATCCCCGACGGTACTGCGATCTATGGAAGAGAACAACCTGTATAACCTAAGATCACATTGCGCCAAAGATCATTGGTCCGCGTTTGTTCCGCATGACGGTTGCAGAGAGCAAACTTGCCTGTAGGTAAGTTTGACGGTTGTACCTATGGTAGCTACCAAGTCCTGTTGGTGTTTTAATTTGTTAAATTGGACGCAATACTTCCGTCGAGTTTCGTAGGCACCAAGAGCATTCTTGCTTTAGGAGATATATTGGCCCACCAAACGGAATCCCACAAGACCACACATTTTCGCGTCCTCCATTCAAGATAAGTGGTAACCTCTCGTTCGTGACTAACGGCTTAGTATCTGATGTGATGGTCATCAGCTGATCGAGTTGGTGGACGCCTGGTGAGGGCATAGGGAATTTTCCTAGTTGGAAATTCCTGTATGGCAGAACCCCTGTTAATGCTGGACTTGGTTAAATCGAACGGTCATGAACCAAACGGTGGGTGTGCAGTAGTAGCCACGTTCGAATAAGACATAAAGTACGTTGAGCGGAAACAGATGTAAATAAAATCGCAGTGGTGAACTGGGGCAGATCTGATGCATCGCTTCGTTTGAACCACCACGTGTGCACAACTGACGGAGCAGAGACGAGTGAAGTGATTTGTTGAACATTAGAGATTATTTGCACCGAATCCAATATTAAAACCTACGCTCTTCCTCTCTTTATCCCGAATGGGGGTTATTCGGGGTATACCCGATCAAGTAGCCACTGAGCAGTCGGAAGCAAACCGCGTTATCGAGTCCTGCTTCCGGGACTTGCTGGTGCAGCACCACCAATAGATTTCAGCATGACCGTGACTAAGCCGAACAACAAGCTATGATCTCACGCAGTGCAGGTAGAAGAGGAGACCATGCACACTGCCCATTTATAGAGATTAGGGTTGACTCCAAGTAAGGCGTTGCGGATACGGAAGGAGTAAACAGCTACGATTCCAGGAGTTACCGAGACGTCGTATGAAGATGCAATTTGTATACGAGTTGAAGTAATCACAACCCTCTGCCACACAGTAACGTACAACTCAGTGGATGGTGAACCACGCAATGTCATAGACGCCAACATAGTCACGTTGGCCACTACCGTACTCCACTGTCCAGCCGTCTTGACCACAGACTCTTAATAGAAAGATCGCGCGTTCTAGCTCTGCAAGGGACAGACCGGGTGCGCCGTGCGACAATTTAGTTAATGGAAAAGAACGACCGTTTAGTCATTTTCTTGTTTGAATGCATAAAAGAAAATTTCGGTTTCAAATTATTCTAACGAAGACTGTCTGCTATCAAGCTAATATTCTGGGATTGAGTAACTTGGATTTTAGTAAGTCACATCTGAGTTGTGGTATCTCGTAATGGCCCCCCTCGGTAGATCGTCCATCAAAATTGCCGCGTGGATAACGCATTCGCACTGGCACTTGCAGGAAAACAGATGACCCTTCTGTAACTCCATGGGATTCAAAGAAACTCGTACGCATTTTTGGGTTTTGGGGTGCGCGTTACTTTGACCAAGGTTTATTTCAAATTCAACATCGGCCATCACGAACTCAACGACCGTATCAGAATGGCAGATATGCATGGCGTTACTGCCTCCTAACACTGTGCTCTACGATCAACTGCATCTTCCTCTGTACACTCCAGTTAGAACCCAGTATCCTAGTGGTCAAAAGATCTGTCGGAAATCACGACGGCATGTGTTCCGTCCCCAGTTCAGGTTTTGGTATTCTGGGTACCCTGAATCACCACTGTATGCCGAGGCCGATGCCTCTTCCGAAACCGATCGTGGAGCTGTTGGCAGTGAAAAACCCCAAATAAGTACCTACAAATGTCATCCTCCCTTTCTCGCTCAACTAACAAAACTCTGGGGGCACCGGACAACATTACGCTATCCTTATGGGAATTTGTATCCCGAAGGCTTGACGGGGGTTTAGGTAGACGGTAGTCAACTCAGGGCTTTTCATCGTGGCACTTTGCGACGTTTTGCTGGATAACCCGACAGGCTTAGATAAGTTGATGATTGGAACTCACAGTGCAGGGTGCCAGACACTCGTGCATCACGCATTGTATCCCATTCAACAGCGATGCAACTTGTTGGCCCGTGTCCCACTGCACGTGCGATGTCATGCACATTGTAGAGCTGCTGAGTGTGAATTAGGCTGGCGAGAATCGGGTCATGCCACGCCTGGGACGCAGCACGCACCGGTGCCAGTTGTATGTTGTCAACACATTGATGACGCAATAGCGCACAGATCCATGTTCGCTTAAGCTGATAAAGACAAATGTTACTGTGCCTTCCATATAGCTGAGAAGAAAGTACCAGGTTTAACGCCGTCGGCTATATGCGCAAAGCGCCACGTTCAGCTGAGTCATGGCGAGTACAAAGTAGCCGGGGCAGCCTGCTCACAGCGCTGATGAAGCTAACAGATGTCCGATCGATATATGAGTCACAGCAGCAGTCTACCTAAGCTGTTGGGTATACCATTATTGTCTGGTCGGTACTATCGGTGGGTAGACGGTTGTCCGTTGTTATTGGACACATCGTAAGCTAGCAGCCGCATAATGCACAAATAACCATCCCGAGGAGACACCAAAGCGGCAGGGCGTGTGAACGGGTAGGCGAAACTGCGAGGCTGTGTCATTAGCTTTGGTGACCACATCACTTCGTGTGATTGGATGGTTGGGTGGCCTGACACAACTTATGATTGGTCCCACATCCGGTGCGTTGTCGACCCTGTCATTCGAACGATCGATCGTGTGAGGGAGCCGCAGGCAGGCGACGCGCATTGGGCAAACACAGAGCAATCCAGACTGGCTTGCGCATACCACGGCAGGGCCGTTACTCATGCAGTAAACAGCCATGACGGCGTGTTATACATATCCTGCGTCACCATAGCTCTCACCCTGCAGACGACTGCATGACAGAGTGGGCAGTCTGACTGCTAACCAACGCTAAAAGTCCGGGAAATAGTACACGGGCGCTGACTAAGTCGCTTCTCCCGCCACCACTGCCACCACCGTCACACCCGCGAGGATGCGATGACCAAATGGGGAATTCGGTCCGGAATACCGACTGAGTAACCAGTCCTCGGGATGCAAGCGTGCACCGCGATGTGACGTCCGTGTTTAGACAGCACGTGTCGCACGTAAAGACAGCTAGACGCATAGTGTCACGAATACGCGCGCATACCACAGTGACGCCGAATTCAATCACGTGAATCATACCCATGCAGTGTGCAAGCAGCGTGGACATAACAACGGGATTGGTGTCTACTTCCCAATCTGCCTCCTGTGGGATAAGCACCCATGACCACACCGCGTAGCCAATAAGCTGTGTTTAGTGTCTCGGTTGTCTGCTCGAACCAGACAAAGCGCAGAGGAAGGCAGCTCGCGACGCAATCGGCCGATGCAGACGCACACGAATACCGGTATCCACCATCTGTGCACGCGTGTATGTGCTTGGGTGTGCACAGTGATTTCCGTAGTGATAACTAAGGAATACAAAATGCCATCATGGGGTTTGTTCTCCTACACAAACGCCTCTGCCACCTGGCTTGGCCATAAAAAGACCCATGGGATAAACACTACGCAGTCGTGTCTACAAGGCACATGATCAATTCAGAAGGAGACGACTGCAATCAGAAGGCCAAGGCTTAGTTGTAATCGCGAAACAGCCCCAGAGCCTGCGTACCGAGTCAGTATACATCCAAACACCATCGATCTGGTGAACTTTCAGCAGTCTGGTGAAAAAACAGCCGTATGAAGTACCGCCTGCCTCAAGGGGTCTGACCGCATGTGCAGAACGCGTGTGTCATAAGATTGGATGGGTCAGCACAACGGTCAGTCGTCACGCTCCGACCGTGTCTGACTTCGCGTGCGAGCATTGCAAAGTTGCGCGACTGGAGCGTCTGAAGCGCTGTGGTTCTGGCGTACTGGCCAGACAGTACCCAAGAACTATGTGCTCCAAGGGTGCTGCGCAAAGAAGTATTGAAGCGCAATCAACAATTCAACACTCCACGAATTGTACGCACCGATGTGTCGCGCGGACACTAGACTCAATCGGGAAATCAGACCGAATCGATTCCACGACTGTTGTAGGTGCGGTTCGGTTCCACTTTTAACTTGGTGACAGTCCTTCGTTTTAGTCCCTCCTTCCAAACGTGCGACTCTGAGATGGTTACTTGGCTCGGTATAGTAAATCCTGGCACCTGGACCGCAGTTGGTTCTGCGTTGACAATCTTCCTTTCATGTTTGTTGAGACCGATTACGACGTACGGTCGTAAAAAGCTCCCCCGAAACACGAATAACTGAGAAAGATTCGCACCTTTTGCTTACTGCCATTCATGCTACCAGAGTGCCTGCAACTTTGGCAATGGTGCGACTTTAACTGGTCTAGACAGCACAAAGGGAATTCGCCACACATTAAGAGGTGCGCCAGTTCTTTCGTTTCGAGAATACTCGGTAGGGCACAGTGTCACTCATCGGTAGCAGACTGTCACCACATCCTATGGCCTTAACGGTGTCTTCGTTACAATGGTAAAGTGTTTTTTGACTAGTTGTTGCCGGTGTAGTTCAGTTTCGTTGTGGGAACATTCACTTAGTAGTCATAATGGCGCCACTTAGCAATTATTGTACGCGATGAACCAGCAGTCGATCGAAGCGTTCAAGGAAACTGGGTCGCGTCACACAAACGGCAATGGATTCGTGTGGATGACTGTTCGTTAGACGGTAAGGCAGCGAAAAGAGAAGTAGAAACCGCGAGGGTACCACAGTTCGAGAATTGTGGTGGGATGTGAGAGAGTGTTTCGGTACGGCCTATAACTCCATTTTCGCTCAAGGGAGTAGGTTGTTATGTGTCACCGGCAAACATTGTTTTATGGGAATAGAAACGCTAATATACACAGAAGGAGTCCCTAGGTGTTGCGTTCAGCAGATAGCTATAGGGACGACACAAAATCCGTTCCAGTTGATAAGACGGCGCTGACGGTTCCGCTCCGCTCAATTAAACGAATATGGTTCGAATGCCGAAGTTCGGTGACTCCAAGCATCTAACCGTAAGTAACGCTGGCACAGAAACTGAGGTTAAGCGCAGAGTGGAATGCAAGATAGCGGTTAGGGTGGATAGAATTGGCACACGGTTGGAGTCGTCAGCTAACTGCAAGAGACCAAATATACCGGCGCCACTTACCGCAACTGCAGCCTGCCGAATGAGGTTTCCAACCATTGATATGGCCTACCCGGGGAACTGTTCAGCCTGACTAGGTTGGTCAAGGGATTACGAGGGCAAACGTACCCCGAACGCCTACCTAGTTTGGGGATGCAGTCAATGCACTATCGAAGGATTAGAGGGGACCTAATCCTAACCTACCGTATTTTGACTGGGAAGGTTGGCCCTGATTTGTCCATGCTATTTAGTCCTGCTAGGTTGTCTGGTCTTCACGGGCATTGTATGAAGCTGGACAAACCGCGGTCCGATCGAGTTAGAGCGGAGACACGGTTATCACGTGGAGTCATCGAGCGCTGGAACCTGCTTCCAGAACATGTTGTCAAGGAATCTACGGTTAAGGGGTTTGAGCGTCAACTAGACGCCCTTGGGTGGCAACACGAAACCTTTCCTTTTTCCTGACTAATTCCCATCTTCATACTTCGATTCTATTTCTCTTTACTTTTCCTCGCCATTGGTATTATTCTCTTCTTTTAACTGATTTCCCCTACTCTCTTACCTTCGCTTTTTCTTCCTCTCTTACTTACTTCATGTAACTGACATAGCTGGGACAGCTAATGTAAGGAACGTGGGCATTAACTTGGTGGACCAGGGTGTTTTTCGGGTGTTTTCCTTTTAGACGTTTCCAGAAGTCGGAGCACCCCTATCAACTCCTGGATCGACGACCCGCTCAAGAATGAACACTTACGGGATTCATCCTATCGTTCCAGTCCCACTTGAACTTGAACTTGAAATTGAACTTGACTGTCATTCACCACATCATCGAGTACGCGGTCCCACTTTACTGGTTACCGCGGTGGCAAGCGATGCATGCCTAGGTAAAGGGTCAACAAGCACTTCAAACACCACTCGATGTCCCTGTCAGCCATGAGCAACACCACGGGCAATCGTGACCAAAGATGACTACCTTCGCGGTGCCTTCACCACCAACGCACCATGTCTCCAATGTATGCAAAAACCAAGTTTGCTGCAGCGTTTAAAATCCAAG
Organism: Dicrocoelium dendriticum; assembly: GCA_944474145.2. NCBI lineage: Eukaryota > Metazoa > Platyhelminthes > Trematoda > Plagiorchiida > Dicrocoeliidae > Dicrocoelium > Dicrocoelium dendriticum. The sequence continues at coordinate 4,035,591 of OX104066.1, read as the reverse complement.
CTTTGACTGACTGTTGTATCGGAGCCCCACGACTAGTTCCATCCACTAACGGTAGTGAGCACACGAACGACCGGGGATAACGATTTAAGGGCTTTTCCTAGGGGAAACCACTTCGTTATATAGGATAACGCACAAACTTGAAAGCTAACCAGAGTAGGGAAATAATATGGACAAGGAAAGCCAATAAAATCCGGAACAAATAAGGAAGCAATCAAGTGAACACAACGCAAGTAAAGTGAGAATGGTCGCGTCAGAGTATGGCTACAATTTGGAGACAACATCAACTACTCCAAAAATTACTATGGATAGCGAAATGACGCGGTAAATCAAAGGTTAATGAATCACCAGAGCAAAACGAAAGTCCACATTCATAACGGTCACAAACGCATAGCTGTGTTTCATTGCTACCCTAACAATGCTGAGGCGATCTCCAGCGTTAGCACAACACCAACCTGCCCAGTAAACTACAGACTGTCCCAAAACTCGGGTCACTCTGCTCTGTTAATAGGGGACAAAGGGTCACTCATTCGAGTGTGAGGTAGAGCGCAATAAATTGCCAACTGTTCAGTAGTAGATGTTGGTCTATCACAAAATCGTTCACTCTGTCACATGGGTGTAGAACGACCGTATTCATGCAGGTGGGCACATATGTACTTGTTAGTGTGGTCCATCTTGAAAACGCTGGATCCGGCGCGAATGGTTGAGTTGGAGTCAATCTACGGCATGCCACAGGGCAAGTTCACCCATCGATACATACCGTGTGTCGGGCTCGTTGGAACGGAGACAGGCGTGCGAAATCGGAACATCAGTGCCTCATTACCGGGCTACTGCGGTAGAATCGTGCTGGCGCTTAGACAGACGTAAATCGCCTGAGCAAGGAGTGTGCAATAGGTGCTTAGTGTTATCGCAGTTAGTGAAATAAGGGTTATTGGCAACGCTCTTTTAGACTGAAAGTTAGTTTCCAACAACCTACATTAGCAAAATAGGCATTCTTTACAATTAGGCCTTGCAAGTATGAAGTGTGACGTTTTGCGAAAGAAGTTTTGCAAAGCTATGCCGCCTGAAGACTGCTTGCTGCCGCATAGCCTATTCTCCACTCACAGTCTTGAGCGTTCATTCCAACATATTCACTGATGAGGCAATATTCCATTAGCATGGAACTGAGAAGCTGCATTTCTAGGCAATACCTAATCCTCGCGGATACTGGGATTCATGTATTCCACAACTTGCGAAGCTCATAGGCCCGAAAACATGAATGACATCGTTGGACCACAGTACACGCATATGGATTCTTATGCATACTGTGCACCACAAGCCCGGTATCCCGGTGGTAACTTTTCTGACACATATTGTTGCAAACCGATTAGCAACTTCAAAAGTATCGATAAACCACGCTTTCATGGACTGTATTCTTATTGAAAAGTTGTTGGACCATCTTTGTTTCCCATTCATGTGACCGGTATGTTATTGTTTAGAAGCACTCATCCCACACCGGAATCTGTACGCCGATGAACACGAGCAAAATACGAAACCGCGTAGACTATTCTCACATCCCCATCTCGTTCACATCGTCCCCGTATTCCTTAGGCATAACCATGGAAGACGAGTATTGGCGTTGTGAACCAAGTTGCATAGAAGTGGTCAGTCTAAGCGCTGTCGAGGCAGATTTGCTTGTTGAATGCATTCTGGCCCGACGCACCTTTGGCACCATTTGCCCGTGCACCAATTTAGTCCAGAAATCAGTGAAAACAGTGAACACGTATATTAACATAAACAGCATAACATGGTGATATGTCCGTCAATGAAGAAGATGCTCAACGTGCCCGCCGGCGTTCTGCTTGCAGTGCGGAAATCGTCTGTGGCAATGGGCTATAACGTTTTGCAACGTTTCCGCGTCGATGGCGCGACATTCGTGGACAATACTACGTTTCAGTAGTTCCAGTGAAATAGGCTTTTTCTTGTAAACTCTACTTTTCAACTAACCCAATAGGAAGCAATGTAAGGGGTTCAAATCTGGTGACCGGGCAGGCCAATCCTTTGGACATCGGTGACCAATCCACCGGTGACCTAACACCTCCTTAATGCCGCACCGTTTGTGCATAATGGGCAGGTGCGCCATATTGAACCTATAACGGTTGAAGTGAATGGCTGAAGTAACCAACGATAATCGGTGGTGAAAACATCTCTATCTTGTAGCTCTTACATTATTTACCAGCGACAATTCCCTTACCATGTGAGAATTATGCTTGACAGAGGAATGGCGGTAATCATAATTGAGTTACTTGGCAAACACGAGGTTAACGTTATACGGTCAACGGAATTACGTGACTCTGACTTGCACTAAGCGCATAATGCAGGCTATTGATCTTCAGCGGTTTCGTCCACCGCCATCAACTCTACCGTAAACATCAACAGCGACGTCTGCACCTTGTCGGGCAATTGAGGGATAGCGCGTTTCTCACGTACCCATGTTGTTTTATTTTCACACAGCCTTCATACAACCCCGACGAAGTATTAATATCAGAACCCATCGCAACAAGGTGCGAGTGAAATCTATCGCTACGCATTATACATATATTTACATGAAGTATGTTTCAACTAATATACTTTAGATAAAGGTGAGAAACGCCTCGGTTATTGTGCCGCAAAGCATATTCGTGCGATAAAAGGAAAAGCGCGATATTAAGCATAATGCAAAATCAAACGGAAGTAATGGAATGTATAGTAGAGAGTATGAAATCCTAGTTCACGTGGCCTCACTGAGTCAAGAAAATCAAAGATGCCTGAATGACTGTATCTAATTGGGACGCTTCTGACTGATCCCGCCTGTTTGACAAGTCACTTGTCCACTGAATGGTACCGCGCGTTGCACAGATCCAATACCGTTCGTCCTGTCCGCTCTTCCCTATGCACTTTAGGTAAGCCATAAAATCGTAGTGACACTTTTCCCTTCGGCCTAGTGCATTCGAAAAAGTGAGAGTGGATTAAATCCCGATGTTTCAAATTCCAAACGGCTGAACCATTGCACCACTGGTCGGGTGCACATGAAGCCCGATATAGGTAGAAAAAATGCGAGACTAAAGGGTTACATGGGTAATCTATATTTGCAGGTGCTCCAATTAAATTAACTAGTCTGCGCCACTCAAAGAACAAACGTGAGCATATTAGCAGATAATCCGGATTTAACACACCTCTTTCGGAAGCCCATATTCTGCTCTCTATGAAAATGGTGATGCTGCGATTATCGCCACATCTGAGGGTTACAAGGTGTATTTGGGCTAACAAACACCAAGTCAACGCATTGTGTGGTTAACACCTCGGAGGCAGCGCAGCAAGGCAAAAATATGAGGAACACCACTCTAGTTGCCCGAAACTCGGAGCGCTCGATTGTTTAATCTGAACCCAACCTGACCAATCGCAAACAGTCAGCCACCAACCACGTAGAGAAGCACCAGACAGCCGGTTCGCCCCTTCGCACCTCATCAAAATGTAGGTTTCCCAGATCACATGGTGTGCTTCCATTTGCAAGACAATGTCTGAAACCAACAAGCTAAGACTGACGCTAGCAGCTGAGCTGGCACCTAAATCCATGCTCGTAGGACAAAAGACTCAAACATGATCATGCCTTGGTACGCTGTGGTTTATCCATGAGCTTTACCGAGAGGCGTAACAAGCCTCTCCCTCGCTTGGCAACGGAGAAATCATCTCACGCAAGCCTATCAAGACGCATTGCATATCGAACATTCGCCCCATTGTCCTAATGAATCTGAGCTTCAGTGGAATAGGATCCCGGCCGCTATGCATGACACAGGAGCCTCTGCTTGCGGTACTCTCAATCGTCACGGCACCAGGCACTGAATATCCGAGAGGTCGGTGAACCTGTTTGAATCCTGTTGGCCCTGAGCACAATGTGACCAGACAGACTATTAGGCGCGAACTAAAACGGAGCCTGCGTGCTGACAAGGACACCTGGTGGACCAGTCGAGCTCAAGAAATGGAAGAGTCGGAAGCATTAGGCAATTACCGCAAGATCTTTCAGCTGATCCGCACCACTGGTCCCAGGAAACCAGGTGTCAGTAAGACAATCAGAGACAGCGCAGGTGCACTGATACACAATTAAGAGCGCCGTATGACTCATTGGGCGGAAGGTTTTCAAGATCAGTTCAGTTGTCCCCTTGCTCCTATGCAAGTGTTGCTGGACGAGACATGGAGGGTCAGTTTACCGGCTCCATCGGAGGCTGAGGTCCGAAACATGATCACAGCCCTCAACCGTTTCGTGTTCCTGGCCCGGATTCCCTGCCATCTGCACTACGTAACGATGGAGGTGAGTTCCTCTGCAAAGCACTGACCAAGTTCGAACGTATCTGGAAGGAAGAGAGGGTCCTGGTTAGCTGGAGCAAATCGATCCTAGTGGCAATATATACAAAAGGGCCGTCGCACCGACTGTGCTAACCACAGGGGTATTTAACTGAGGCCAATAGTGACAAAATCACTGGTCTCGATTCTTGTTAGTCGCCTCACTGCGAAGACAGAACAATGGAACAGGCAAAATGGCGGGTGCTTAGCAAGTCCCGTAGCATGGTCCAAAAGAGAACAACAACATGGTGAACAGAAAACAAATAGATCAAAGGAAAATTGTTTTGGTGGACTCACCACCGTGTTAACACAGAGGCACGCAGAAAGGGCCAACCTCAGTTGTGTAGGTTAATTCTGGTTGTGCAACTTTCGTCGCATTATATCGTCTGTCGAGACACACAGGCTATATCTCGTGGTGTAGGTGGGTTAGGGCAACATCAAGGCGTTTTTAAACACAGGGACGGAAACAACGTAATTTAGGAGGGCGTTCCATGGCTGGCATACACGAAGAGAGTAAAAGTTTCGTCGACATTCTCGCAGACTGTATTGCGTGGCTAACTTGAACTGGTGGCCCTTCAAATTCCTGTTGTGGATCAGTTGTAGTAGGTGGCCGCAGACGTGGTTGGGGTTCCTTAGAATCTGGTAGGCCATAATATGGTCGCCAAGTAGGCGTCGGTAGCGGCCACTGTATAATTTTGGGGTCCTTAGTCTAAGTTGATAAGAAAGGTTGAACAACCCTATGACGTGCTTCGTGGCTCGTCGCTGTGGAGTCTCGAGCGCTGCAAAGTCTTGTTTGTGCCAGGGATGCCACACCTGGATTGTGTACTCCACATGAGGCCGCACGTAGGTCGCAAGCACCTGCGAACAGACAGAGGAATCCAACCGCCCAAATGCCCTCTGCAACATGCCAACGTGTTGGTTCCCGGTCTTTGACGCTTTCACAGATTGTTCTGAGCAGCCCAGATCAGCCTGAACTAGTACCCCAAGGTCGCGCTCCTGGGTGACTGCTTGCAGGACATGATCGCCAAGCTTATATGTGATGTTCGGCCGTTGGCGAGTGTGAACCACTTTACACTTCCCCGAAGTGAACTGGAGCAGATTGTGGAGTGACCACCTATACGCTCTGTCCAGGTCTCTCTGAAGTGCATCTTGATCTGCTGGGTCGATGATCGTCCGGCACATCTTAACATCGTCAGCAAACAGCAAGAAATCTGAGTTCGTTAATGAACACGATAAATAGACACGGCTCCAGAATTGATCCGTGTGAAACTCCACATTCGACATAAATCGGATCGGACAGCGCACATAATACTCGGACTTGCAGTTGCCGAACCTGCAGGAAATCCCTGATCCATCCAAAGACCGAATCACCAACTCCATAGGTTTCGAGCCTGTGAAACAGAATGCGGTCGTCCAGTCGGTCGAAGGCTTTGGAGAGGTCGAGGTAAATGACGTCTGCCCACTGCCTGTATCAGCCGATTCCGTCCAACTACTGCGAGCAATCAGTAGGTTGGCAGTCCATGGACGGTACTGGCGGAAACCGTATTGCTCGGGTGCTATGATGTTGTGGCGTTCTACATGGTCTACTAAGGCCTCAGCGATCATTGCCACCATCATCTTTGACAGCGTAGAAGATAGGACCACTGGGCGATAGTTGGCGGGTTCTGAGGGCTTACCGCTTTTGAAAATGAGAGTGATTAAGTCATGTTTTCACATGGTAGGCACAATTTATTTATCCAAGCGCGTCTGGAAGAAATGCGATAATGGTCCGGCCAGTTTTGTTGCTGCTACGTTCAGTGCGCTTGGGTGAATATAGTTGTTTTCGGGAGAACTATAGGTGCGTTGTGAGAGCTGGTTCTTCAACACAGCTGTGGCAGTAAAATCGATGTTAGTGAGTGTTGAAATTGGGGATAGGGATGTGGGTATGTAACACTGGCGGATGTCTCTTTGAAAGGTTGGGGCATACTGCATTCGCAGGGCGTTGGCTGCCTCTTCGGCACAACGTGCCACTCCGACTGACGTGTTAAGTGGGGGGCTACCGAGCTTCACTTTCCGGATGGTGTTAACGTGCTTGTATAGGAGCTTTCTGTTGTTGGCAAATTTACAGGCCAAATGTTGTTGGTGAGCCAATTTGTCCTCACGGACATGCATGTTACAGTGGCTGCGCTGGGTCACGCAATCGCCCCAGGTTTCGGGACAAGGACGATCTCTGTAAGTGTGTCAAACTGCATTTCTTATTAATATGCGCTTGTAAATTCTAGTTCTGGTGGTGGAGCGAACCCACTTTGTTTCCGAAGCAGTTGCGAGTAGATTGCTGAAGCGTCCAACAAACTGAATCAGGAGAGCTGACTTCCAAAAACTCCCAATTGGTCGTCTCAACTAGGTTGTTCAACATGTTGTGATGTGTAATAGTACGTGTTAGTTCCGTGTGTTCCTTAGGATATTTAGCGTAACCCACATAGTTATAATGTGTGGTGATATGATCGCATAACCCCAGTTGGGTGTCTATAAGTAGCCTGTCGATTGTAAGTTCATCATTTGTAAGGACGAGGTCAAGTACCGATGGTATGTTATCAGCTCTGCACCTGGTAGTCGAGTTGATAGGATTGTAGAGCGGGATACTTGCGATAAGATCTTGCAGTTCGGCCTTGTGTGTGTCGCTGGGAGAAGTCAAGATTTCTAAGTCGTGCACGTTGAAATCGCCGGAAAAAAGGACTTGGCTGTAAGTTGAGGGTATTCATTTCGCTAGTGATGGTATTAGGTGGGAATCCATCGCTGGAGTGGACGATGGGGAGCGTTATACGACTGCCACGAAGCAGTTTTCCTTGTGTCCGAGGCACAAACGGCACCATAGGGAATCGGTGACCCGTGTCTCCGGATCATCCAGTGGTTCGCATTGTAAGTCGTTACGATAGTATAGGATAGCACCACCTCTCCTGCTGGGACGATCGTGCCGGAACAAGGACATTCTCTGAATCGCGTTCTCGGCATCCGTAATCCCTGAGTACAACCAAGTCTCGGTTATGGAGATGAGATCCCAAGACTTTGTTGTCTGGCGCAACCGAAGCTCGGCGATTTTGCTGCGGAGGTCTTGGGCATTCGTGTACATGCAGGAAAGTGTTTCGGTTCCCAGCAATGATCTGAGACACTTGTGGCTAGGATGACAGGTTGTGCCGACCGTTGTATGGTTGGCCGCTAGCCGTTTTCTTGTGGTATTATCGGCGAGTCGCTTGGTTCGGTGGCGTTGTAATTAGCCCTCTGACAAGTCAGTTTGCACAATGCATGGGGAGTGGTTGCAGGATTGCACAGGAAGATCCTCACTTCCTTCAGACTTGCTTCGGTGTGAATTTCGGATAAGCTCACTAATTCGTTTACCTGCTGTTTTGGTGCTTTAAGTCGGATGACAGTTTCGCTCGCCGCTTTGAACTGGAGCTCGGTTGGTAGTCTGTTCCGAAGGGAATGGCAGCGTTCCCGTAGCGTAAGTGCCATCTGTCTAGTTTCTAATACAACCTTAATTATCCTTGAGCCGCACCCTTTGTAGCTTTCTGATCTTGGCAATCTCGAGAGAGAAGTAGCAACAAGGTCATTCAAAAGAAGGGTCTCACGAATATAGCCCCACTGCTCCTGGTCGTGTGCCTTTGCTTCGAATTAATCGTGCTCGTGAGACGGGGACGCCGTGGACAAAAGCGGTTCTGGCTGCAGCGTTTAGCCGGAACTCTTCCAAGCTCTGCCTAGCTCGCTTGCGCTCGCTCCAGCGAACGTCTGGAAAGACGCGGACCAGACCGATTTCGTTCTGGCAACGGGCAGTTGAAAGCAACGCTGCTTCCACCTCATTGCCAGAGTTTAGCACAACCTGAAGAAGTCTGGCTAAGCCACATTGCTTGGAATTTGGCTGGCGGGTAATCTTCGTCAACTTGAAGGGAGGTTAGTTATGGCATTCCATTGGTTCAGGTCATCCACCAGTTTCCCCTTCAAATGATTCGACGTTGACTCAGGAACCTTGGTACATTTTGTAGACAGAGCGTCCAGTTGTTTCTGAGTGTCTTTCTTGGGAGTGTGGACCGTAGTTGGGAGACCCAAGGATTTACTGTGCATCCGTGCAGCGTTGCTTTTCACATTAGTTATGGGTGTGGTTATAGAAACAGCGGCGTCTGATTTTGAAGTGCACTTTGATGCAACAATGGCCCAGCTGCCAGTGGGATTTGCATGTTTCCGGGGTTTCAGCGAAGTCTGGTAGGAGGAAGTGGGCTTGAGGGTAATTGTTGTATATGGGCTGGGGTTTAAGTGTTCGGGAACGCTTGGTCGATTTGGATTATTGGCAGTGTTTGTAGTTGCAACTTTATTGGTGCAGCATTCCGCGTTGTTGTCATGGCTTGCAGTGGAGTTAGGCGGTGGGGCCTGTGTCAGACATTCTGCTATGCTTGTTTCTACTGAAGCTATTTTGGTGCCCAGCATCTTTTCAATTACGTCTGTAAGTCTCGTACTTCTGGGAAAGTGCAATTGCGAGTTTAACTATACCTTTTCTCGGCCAAGTTGTCATCTTGGGCAACAGAATTAATCTGAGGGGGTATCCAACATGAGTCTATACAAGTAATTTTTGCCGTGCGTACGCCACTTACTTGTGCAGGTGTGTAGGTTTGCGTGTATAGCCCGTCATCTTCATCCAACTGGACCTCAGACGCACAAAGCCATAGGGGTGCAGGTCGGACGCTTCAGCTCCCACCAAGGACAGTGTAGCTGGCCCATGCACCAGGTTGGCTTTTGTTTCTCAAATTAATTGAGTAGACTCATGTTGGATGCCCCCCTCAGATTAATTCTGTTGCCCAAGACGACGACTTGGCCGAGTAATGGTGTAGTGGGTCAGTAGTACACTTCGCACAGAACCAAAATGAGTCAGGCCTGCTGCTGATCAGCCTGCACTCGCTTGGTGTGATTTTCCCGCATTTCACACGGAAACAGGTTTGGCTATTTCCACAGGAAATTTTCACTTTTGACCATCTTAGTACAGGTTGCAGAGGCGCCGTTAGGCACCGCGGGTCGGTTATTTGCACTCATCAGGGCACGTCAACGTGTGATGGTTGTTCCTACCTAGGCCCCTGGATTGATTGATCCGGCGTCAAGGTCAGCCCACCTAGACAGTGGCTGTCTCAGTGTCTCACTCTTGCGGCCGCGAGCAGATGGTGGAATTCCGCGGAGCGCACACAAGCACACGAAGGCGCAGAGTGTACTAATGGGGTCGCGTTACATGAGGACGCATGCGGGAGGTTGGCAAACTACCCTACTTGCCTCGGACGCAATGTTTAGAAGGTGGATGAGGCAAATGGTCTCGTAAGTTTGTTATACTGTCGCCTGTATGGATGGTTGCAGGGTCGTTTGAGAGTCCTCAGCTTCTGCTAAGCAAACACACGAGAGTAGCCACTTAGTCAGACTACTTGCCGACAAGTGTTTGGGTAACTTCAACTAACTAGCTAACGAAACTGGTAACCACACCCATACATTACATACAAACAGAGAAGCAGAGGTTATGGAAGGATCCATGAATCGGACACAGATGAGTTCGTCATCCCCCAGACGCAAAGAACAATTAGTTGCCGACTTTTACCGGTCGGAACAACATTTTATCCAAACCAACCATCCCATGATTCATTACTAAAAACAGAGAAACTTTCCTGCGTGTACACCAATGCACAAGGTTTCCTGAACAAGCTTGCCGAACTGCGCCTACGTCAAGCACCACATGCCTGGGACCTCATACTCCCTCATACTCAGAAATTACCGATGCCGAAGTCACGATAAATGGTATGTCCCTTCTCCGAAACCATCGGTTTAGCAGAGGCGGGGGGTAATTTTATACTACCTCAACGACCTGCAGTGCGAACCGGTGGGCAATCCGGAAACGCTGATAATAGACTCACTGGTGCAGTTTGAGACTGAGACGCAACGACACTTGCCTGCTGGCCGTTGTTCATCCTCCCCCAATGTCCACCATAGAGATGGACTCCCGCCTGACATTATCCTTGGGAAGGGTTCTACGAAAACCATACAGTCATGTTCTCATCACAGATGACATCAATCTTCATGATTTGGAAGTCCCGGCATCCCCCAACGAGCAGTTTAAGGCCGACTTGCAAGGGTATATTGCAATCATTCCGTTGTACAATCATATCAATTCATCCACCCGATTCAGTTCTGGAACTATATCATCTATGCTTGATGTAGCGCTCACGAACGAAGAACTCATGGGAGAAAAGCCAAGGATGAAGAGCCCTCTGTGGCGAAGTGACCACGTAGCCATAAGTTACGACTTCGTGTGTTATACGGAGTATCCACAAGCACAAACTAACTTGTTTCGAACAATCACCCACTACGACATACTGGCAGAACTTGTAGAAAATGCCAGCTGGGAGTTTCCGGACGACTGTCCCATTGACAGTGCATTGTTGGCTTTTACTGGCAAGTTCACTGATCTGATTAAATCTGCATCGGTCAACAAGCCCCTTCGTTTTGCAAGAGCAAAATCATTCATTCGGAGTAGAACCCGAAAACACATGACAGTAAGAGATGCTGCGTGGAATGTGCAGAGACCGAACCCTAGCCCTGACAGCTGAAGTAAGAATGTTGTGCATCGTAATCACTGTACCACACTTGTGCGCGAGGACAAGTTGGTACACCAGCGGTCTAGCGGAAATGTTTCGTGTTAACAAAAAGCCTCTGTACATACATGTGAACCGCCTCCGGAATGTGGAACGTGGCGTTCCCCTACTAATATCAGTGAATGGATGTGTTCAAACCGCCGAGGATGCAGCCAACGTTCTACGGCTACAATATGCTCCAATTTTCCGATGCGCTCCAAGCAGATCTGCCACATTCTCCCAGATAACAGTCTTTACACACGTCACATTTAGTTCAGCGACCATTTTGAGGAAGCAGCTCTCGTTACGCCCTCGTAGTTCCCGCCGAGTTGACAACATGCTCCCGAAAGCACTGCAGGTGGCAGCTACGGGGATAGTTGAACCATTAAGGATATTTTACCAAAGATGCCTGGACGAACAGCAGGTCCCTAACATGTGGAAGCGAGGCACATTAGCCCGCTTTCCAAAAGTCGTAGCCGTTCAGAGCCAGCCAAATATAGCCCAGTGCTTCTCCTCCCGGTGCCCACTAAAGTGATGGAATTGGTCTTAGCTGAGGATGTAATGGGCTAGTTTGAAAGGTCTAACATACAGCACTGAAGCAACACGGATTCCGTCAGCATCGGTCACGTACTACCAACCTACTGCTTGCCCGTAGAAGTTGGACCAAGATAGTCGACAGTGGGACCGGCATTGATGTCATCTAACTGGACTTTTCCAAAGCATTCGATCGCATAGATCACCGCATCCTTCTCCAAAAGCTGAGAGCAAACGGATTTGGTAACCCTGTGCTTGGATGGATAGGAAACTTCCTCTTTCAGCGGCGCCTTCAGGTTTGAGTCCGAGGTTCATTTTCTGAGCCAATTGCTGTGGACTGCGGTGTTCAACAACGGTCGGTGTTGGGGCCGCGCTTATTCTTGTTCTTCATTAACGACGTTGCGAGTCTCATCAAGTCAAATTTCCTGCTTTTTACCGATGACAGCAAGATATGCAAGGCAATCGACTGTCATGAAGATCACGATATGTTGAAACGAGTCTTAGACTGCACTTTTGAATGGTCAAAGCTAAATACACTTCCGATTAACACGGACGAGTGCAAAACCGTGCATGTCCGTCACATGCCCACCTACGCATATAAGCTTGGAGACGATATGCTGAACACAGCCTCACAAGAGCAAGACCTTGGAGTGGCAATCCAAGACGACCTTGGCTGTTCGTCGCAATCATTGAAGGTGGCCGAAACTGCCAACCAACATGTTGGTCTGTTACGGAGGGCGTTTGGGAGCCTCGATCCCTCCATCTTCCCCCAAATGCTCAATGCGTATGTGAGGCCCCGTGTAGAGTACGCGATCCAGGCTTGGCAAACCTGGTTAAAACGTGACCTAGTTGCACTAGAAACCGCACAGCGATGGGCAACGAAAAATGTGAACGGTTTGTCCCACCTGCAATACCATAGGCGACTGAAAACCCCAGCAGTGTACAGCGGAAGATATCGCCGTCTACGAGGTGACCTCATCTTGGCGTTCTAGATTTAAAAAACCCCGGTCAAGCTTGCAGAGACCTCCAGTAGCTTAGCTGCAACACAGAATTAAGTAGTCGTAGATTGAAACTTGCCACCCAATACGGTCGGCTGGAGTGCCGCCAGAATTACTTTTCCCTTCGTGTTTGCCAATCGTGGAACGCTCTTTCGACTTATGTCATTAGAGCGCCCACGCTACCCATTTTAAAAACGACTCGACGATGCGTTACATTATTTACATTACTTGACCTGATTTCTGTTCAATAAGTGACGACAAGACGCAGACAAACATTGTGCTCACCAACCCCACGAAATCGGGTTTGACGGATATACCTATGTGTTAACGTGGATAATATGGTGAGTTCACAAATGTGCTTTTCACTTTTGTTTAACTGTATTGTACTCACGTTATTCCCACAAATCCTCCCACGGGACTTGTCAAGCCTTGGCTTTTTCTCTCCGTATTATACCATTGTTCCATTTTCTACCGAATGATGAGACCAAAATTTTCCTCGAAAATCTCGGAAGTGATGTGATGTCACAAGCAGAACTCGACGAAGAATATGCCGAAACAGAGAACGAGAGTAACTGTATGATCCATACAAGTTAGATCCAGGAGAAGGAAAGCACTGAGTAGCGCTCGTCGAATTGGTTCGATCGAGCACCTTGTGCGTGTGGAGAACTGGATTGACCACAGCGAGTGAAGCGAGAGCCGAGCTAAAGTGCTGCCGTACGGCAGCAGTGGCGAGAATCACGAATTAGGGAACAGCAAGCTGGTTTCCGCCCTGGATGTGGCTGTATAGACCGTATATTCACTCTGCGGCAGGTGCTAAAGCAGCGCCGCGCATACGGCAGACCGACAATAACTGTGTTCCTCGATTAAAAGAGTGTGTTCAATTCAATCGATCGATGCATTCTATTCGAAATAATTGCGCGGGAAGGTATTCCCACGAAATATGTGAACATCCTACGTGCTCTATACTCGAACACTACAGGTCGCGTCTGGGTCGACGGTGACGTATCGGATAGCTTTCTGACAACAAGTGGCGTTCGTCAGGGTTGTCCGATTTCCCCGTTTTTGTTCAACTTCGTCGTGGACTCCATCCTGGAGTGTTCCCTTGCGAAATCTCATGATGTAGGCGTTGAGATCCTGCCTCTTGAAAGGTTAGTTGATCTTGATTATGCAGACGACATCGTTTTGCTTATGGAAGATGTTGGGGCGGCACAATCAACCCTGAATAGCCTGTCTAGAGTGGTCCCATTATTTGGTATGCGCTTCTCACCTTCAAAGTGCAAAATGTTGCTGCAGGACCACCAGCAAGTTGATGACCCCTTGACCCTTGATAACGAGGAACTCGAGGTGGATGAGCGATTCATTTACCTTGGAAGCTGTATCAGAAGTGATAGGCGCATAGAAAATGAAGTCAGTTCACGCATTACTTTCTTGAACCTGCGGCATCTTTGGAGACAGAAGGGAGTTACCCCCGTCTGAAAGGCCATGTTTACAAATCTATGATGAGGGCCGTCCTGCTCTATGAGATTGAGACTTGGTCCCTTCGTACTAAAAGTCTGATGCGCCTTCAAGTCTTCTATCACTGTCGTCTGCGGTGCATTGCTGGTGTCGGGTGGCAGCAGCGTGTCAGCAACGACGATGTGCGTAGGTGAGTATTAGGCAGTGATAACCAAGCCAGTTCCTTGGAACAACCGATAACACTGAATAAGTTGCGTTGGCTTTGTCATGTACTACGTAGACCGGGTCACCGATTACCCCGGAGAGCCTTGTTCAGTCTACCAGATGTAGGGTGGCGCAACGATCGAGATGGACAGACGTTGATTTAGCAGAGGGAAATGAAGCCACTGACGACCAAACTTGGTGCCGTCGGTGCGGCTCGCCTTCCGGGCTGGAGTCCACGCGACCCTCCTTGTGCTTGCCTAGAGACTTTACGGGTCATGGCTCATAATGGACACCAGTGGTGGGTCTGCTGCCGTCTCCTAGTCAAACTGCCTGTTTAAAGTGTGTTTGGAGCTGACTTATCTGTGGGGTAATGGCTGATTATAACGCGGGGCAGTGAAAGCCGCAAGGAAGCTGTTTCGCCGATGCCGCCTTCTCTTTGCACCATAGCCAGCTATTTGTGACGGTATGTAGTTGACACAAAGTGTAAGCGTCTTTACCCTGAACGTTTGCTTATGGCATTAAGGTTTTCAATTAAGTCTCCCTTCTCTCCCTCCTATTATTCCACTTATTCCATAAGTCATCATGGTTGTATGGCAGCGAAGCATCAGTTCTAGTGGCTGATGTAGTGCTGTTGTCGATTGGTTAGTCGTTATTGTTAGTATCCTTGCGTTTCAACCCCATGAGTCATAAGCATTAGCATGAACGAGTGAGCATGCCCCACAAGAGAAGACCTGTGTCACGTCGATTAAATGGAATTATGGTATAGGTAGAAATTCGTCACATCTAGACTCACTCGGACAGCCGCCACACGCCCGGAAAAGCACTGTACGCACGTTTCATCCTTTCGGGAATCATCAGCAGTGCGCATTCCATCGGACCCTTTGTAGGGCTCGAAACCGCAACTCGACTGTTGCCAGTCCGTGGTTGAGACCACTGAGCTACGGGGGACGGCAACGACCATCGTGAATAAGTTACTAGATGTGATATAGCGCCGCTGACTATCCACTGACTTGCACGTCACTGCCGTGCAAAGGAGAGGGCAGCCCCCTCACCAAGCGACTAGCTTAACAAACTTAAGCCGCCAATTATCTTATGGCATTATAAGCAGTTTGTTCTGCGTGCTGATTACAGAAGAGTAGTAGGGGGAGTTGAATGGCATAGGTAGAAGTTCGTCACATCTAGACTCACTCGGACAGCCGTCACACGCCCGGAAAAGCGCTGTACGCGCGTTTCATCCTTTCGGGAACCATCAGCAGTGCGCATTCCATCGGACCCCTGGTAGGGCTCGAACCCGCAACCATTCAACTCCCCCTACTACTCTTCTGTAAGCAGTACGCAGACCAAACTGCTTATAATGCCATAAATTACTTCGCGGCTTAAGTTTGGTAACCTCGTCGCTTGGTGAGGGGGCTGCCCTCTCCTTTGCACGGCAGTGATGTGTAAGTCAGTGGATAGTCAGCGGCGCTATATCACATCTAGTAACTTATTCACGATGGTCGTTGCCGTCCCCCGTAGCTCAGTGGTCTCAACCACGGACTGGCAACAGTCGAGTTGCGGTTTCGAGCCCTACCAAGGGTCCGATGGAATGCGCACTGCTGATGATTCCCGAAAGGATAAAAAGCGCGTACAGTGCTTTTCCGGGCGTGTGGCGGCTGTCCGAGTGAGTCTAGATGTGACGAATTTCTACCTATACCATCCAACTCCCCCTACTACTCTTCTGTAACTGAAATTAGTTGCTAGGACTGATAACAGAGGTGCTCATTATGATGGTTTCCACAATGCTCATCACATGCACACGGGATTGAATTTAAGCTCCAGGGTCGTTAACTATGAAGTAAAAAGCGCGCTCTTTCACGTAGGAGCATGGTGGTTGCGGTTTAAAGACACACCAGCAATCCACTGCGTCTGCAACAGATGAGGCGTTTCCCTTGGGTAACCACATAGCCCCAACGTTAGTAGTTCAAGAGTACCAACAAGGCATTCGCTCTGTTGTCGTTCACCTTATCGTGCGCCCACATTATCATCATCATAATACGTTAGCTAAAGGTAAGAAAAACCTCGGTTATTGAGCCCCCAAACAATGATGAGATAAATGGAAAAGCGCGGTGATAAACATAACAGATTACAATGTAAAAACCAAACAGCAAGTAATATATTGCTAAGTATTGAGCGTGAGCTCGTAGGTGGAGGAGGAAGCTAAGCGGGAGAGGAGCAAAGGAACGCACAACACGGATGCCAGTGGAGTCGGTTTTTCGCCATGTCTACAAGTGCATCCAACCAAAGGTGTTCATGGTCTAACGAGCCCCGACCTGGCAGTCGGGAGACCCAAACCGATGTTAATTTCGAAGTGTAGGCTTTCACTCCACTTGACCAACTCATCGCTTGGCCATCCCTCCCCTTCTTCCATCAAAATCCTGCTCACGCAAACAACGCACCTCGCGGGCCTCAGTGTGCTGGCACGCGCAGCCATCGGAGCCTGGTGCCATGTGGTTCACGCGGTTTTCGCGCATTGAATACGCGACGCCGAAAGCGCTCATTACTCACGCGCTGTTCCCTCTATAGATATGAGCTAAACTGCGAAGGCAGCGACGGTCGAACGTAACAAGCCACTTTAGGTATGTCGATCTGCTGGGCAGCTCCATGTTGCGAACACCACCTGAGCCCTAAGAGAATCAAATCTTCTGCGCCCGTTCTCTCCTGGTACCGACTGTCATTCTGCTGGAACCAGGAATCGGGGTGACCATGTCGAGTAAGTAGACGGTCGGATTGTAAACATTTGTGTCGTGTGCACATATGGTGGACGTATGATGAAATATACGTCGAGTAGGCGACGCCACACGTCCTGCTGTGAGTTGCGTCCATCTATTCCGATAACCGAAGCAGTACCGAGGAGTGACAACATTACTCTTCGCAGTAGAAAACTGCGCTCTTCCCATACCACTGAGCTAGCTTATTAATGCAAAACTGTCAGAGCCAAAGGCAGTATGGAAAATACCAGACGGGACAGACGATTGAGAAATGACCAGGTTAGGCGCCAAGCGGAGGCAGCCAATGAAGGCGGATCCAGATCCACCTCTAGAACCAATGATTTCCAACTGCCAGTTGAGAGATAGTACCCAAAGAAAACAGAAGAATCGGGAATTAGAAAAGAAGCTCATTCGCGGTGATTTTTCATCGGGCTAATGCAACACAATTGGGCTTTACATGTGATACATCAATGGTGAATCAGAAGGTAACCAAACACTGGAGCGAAAGTGAATCACGCTGCTGTTTTCCAGGATGAAGTGATTACACTGCCCTCTAGGTGTATGGACAGACGCTTTGCGGGACACAGTCCGTGCTAACCACCAAGAGTCTCGCAACTAGCGCCTTGTTACTCACTGGGACTGTGCTGAGAAGGTGAACGTTCTAGGGTGGACGAAAGATGTCCAGTGTTCTCTGTCCTGTTTCTTTGCGATATACTGATGTTTGTGGCAGAGAATCGCATTCGACTTCCAAGTTCCTG
Organism: Dicrocoelium dendriticum; assembly: GCA_944474145.2. NCBI lineage: Eukaryota > Metazoa > Platyhelminthes > Trematoda > Plagiorchiida > Dicrocoeliidae > Dicrocoelium > Dicrocoelium dendriticum. The sequence continues at coordinate 4,017,907 of OX104066.1, read as the reverse complement.
TGCCATAGATGGCATGCCTCCTCCCACCTTATCACTACGTGTTGACTCTTTCTTCATCGGTGAGTAGGGGCGCGTTCATGGACCACGACTCAGCCTTTCTCGGCAAGAACGCATCAGTACGGCATCAAGTTCGATGCAGTTTCGTCGTTCTTTGCTATGTACCTTGTCCGATTTCACCATCCACATTGCGCTCGTGACCAGACACAAAAGAAAGTGAATCGCGAACCGATTCGCGTACGCCAAGCGCGTACATGCGTGCAGACACACACTCCTGTGGAAGCATGTGATGTTGCTATGCAGGACGTGGACCGCGGATGTGCTTGCTACCAGCCATGCATGGAAGGCTGAAAGGCGTTGCAAACCACAGCCATCGTCTCATCATAGTCGCTCACTCTGTGTTACCCTCTTCTAGAGTTTCGCTCCCTCGTTCATCGGTTCTTAACGGTCGTCTCATTAGCAAACACGCATGCAAATGTGTGAAGCTGATGCTGATGTTAAAGTCTTGACAAGTTCCATGGTATTAGATTGGAAAGTCACTTTGAAGTACACGTTGTGTGGATGGATTGCGACGCGCAATCTCAAAGTGGACCGCGATTCCAATTGAAGTGAACCTTGGCCATTCGAGCACCAGGACCGTAGCTGATGAAGCGGCATCAAATTGGGTGTTGCCCGCCTGAAACCACTGCACTCCATGACGCCGTTCGAGGTTATTTCCTCTCATCAGATAGAGATAACAGGCATCGAACCCGGGACCATTGGGATGTTAGTTGTGACCGCTACCCCTAAGCCACCAGATCACGACGGGCGAAGCTTGGCACAACGATTAATGATAGATTGGAAAGTGAATTTGAAGTACACGTTTTGTGGATGGATTGCGACGCGCAATCTCAAAGTGGACCGCGATTCCCATTGAAGTGAACCTTAGCCATTCGATCACTAGGACCGTAGCTGATGAAGCAACAGCTGATTCAGTAAGATTGCACGCCGCATATCACTGCACTGAGGATGCCACCTCGCATGGTGGTGAAACGTTTGCGACAAAACCGTCAAGCGTTGTCGCTGTGTTATGATCATTGGTAAGAGGAAATGACTGGTACGGGGTGAACTCCAGCGCTGGTGGTGGCGGTGCTGGCCACCCCAGCTGCAGTCGTGGCAGATGTGATGATGATGATAATGTTGGTGAAGGCGAGCTAGCTGTGCAGGTCTGCACAAGCTACGTAAGCTCCGCGTTTTAACCGTCTCCTTCACCGCGTATTTGCACTCCGCATGGGAGCGGAGCGGAGGTGTGGGTGCGATATCCATCCGCCGTGGGTGGACTTATTTACATCTTGAAAAGCGGAGTAAGGAGACGAAAGTCAGTAGAGGAATGTAGCTGAGATCATTACCGTTGGCGATCAGCGTGCGGCGGTGCGACTGCCCAAAGAATACGACGGCCCAGGCGCTTGCAAGTTCAGACAGGTTGCGTAGTCCATGGCTATGGGGTGGGGACGACACTGGCCATCACGTTCTAGGGCTAAGCGTTTTGACATTGACGAGCGTGTGTAGACAGTGCGCGCATGTGAAATGCGCCCGTGCGTTGGTTAGGACAGGGGGAGAAGCGCAGCCCACCACGGCCACCACCACATAGAATGCATGCAACGCGTAACTGACGATCTTGCGTATATGAGGGTGAGCCGGCCAGTGCAGATGACCTCCATGCACTCCCGCAAAACGTGTAGTTATTTGTTCATCAGAAAGACTTGATGGATCCGCATCGGTCAATAAAAAACAAACAGAGCATTATTATTATGGTGAACGCTTGACGGGCCATTGTGTAGGCGATCGCAGGTTCAAGCTTACAACAGACGGACAGCAAACACACACGGCTGGCTGGATAATCATTTTCTCAAGACCATGTTGTCCGTCACAAGACACGACACCACATGAATGGAAGTTGGATGAATGGGTTTTTTCTCTCGAGAACATAACGACGTGATGTGGTGTATGAGGTTACAATCCGGATCAGGCGTAAGTAAGGGTGGAGGGGGCGAGAAACGTCGTGTATGTCCGATGATTCATTGCGTATATTCCGAGTGAAATGAGCGGGGTAGGGTGCAGATCAATGCGCGCTGGGAATCACAAACAGCGCCTTTACAAGTCGGTCGAACAAACACAGCGTAAATCCTCGGTAGAGTTGTGGTGGTCACCAAACAGACAATGATAAACGGCCTATTATGAGTTAACAGTGTGCCGAGAGGAAAAACGATGAGCACAGCTTTCGTTAAGGAATCTCCGCACGTCTCGTGCTCACATCGATCAGTGCAGCAAGAAAACAAAGTAAACTAGTGTTACGAGCATCGGCTGACTCACAGGAAATTGCACCATCTCATGGGATAGATATGGCGAATTTGAACACATGTCAATCGATAATGCTAGGCGGCTTGTGTTGGTGGTCAGTGTCGATTTATTGGTCTGCGTCTCAGTTTGGATAAACATAGCTCAGCATACATACTCGGTTGAAATGTCATTGCCGAAGCTTGATAGAAAGCAGCGTATTTAACGGTGTGTTTGTAGTCTCACGAAGTCCATGCAAGTGGGCCATAGACGAATAGTTGGGTCATACATCTAGATGTTTGAAATAGTGTTTATATCTGGGACTAGTTCATGTATGGTGAACATGAGAGCATACTTGTCAACCTACATACCACGGCACCAGAGAGGAACCTCATAATTACGGTCTGAGGCACTCTCCCGTAGGACGCAACCTCTAATTGATTAGGACGCCAAGTGTACGCAGTTCTTTGAACTTCTACGTTGATGAAGCATCGAATTATGTCGATGCTAAATTCGCATTCTGAACAGTGAAGAGTGCAGGTCGATGCTTTATAGTGTAGCTTACGGGAACACGTGGATTCATAATTAGTAAGTACTACGCGTGTTAACCCATAAGCTGTAGAGTGGGATTTGTCCTTTCCACGGAAGTTGGAAGAGCAAGGTAGATGTGCGACCGGTCAGATGCTTCGTAGCAATGGATCAAGACGCTGTCCTGTGGTCTCAGGATAGTCGTTTTAGCTTATATTGTAGTGGCACTGAAGGCAAAGAACACTGGCAGAACGGCCAAGCCGCGAAAGCTAAGGAAGAGGAAAAGTTAAGAGGACACCGGAGACGGAAGTCGACAAAGCAGCTCGAGGCCTACCTGACAATCCGGAAATGGACAACGAACGACAAGCGATGTCAGGCCCAGGTCGAGAAGAGCGGGGGACGTATTGCTGAACAGCCCGAATTTCCTGAGGGATACACCTTTGGCCGCGCCTCCAGGAATAACCACGAAGAGACCGACACAACCCCGATTAAGTAAGTCAAGAGCATTAGAACGAATCCAGCGCGGTCAGAATAGGACGTGCGGAAGCGAAGATACGAGGGCAAATCGATGTGCGGCGACTTCACTGACCGTCTGAAGCAGGGGCATAAATGTGACGCCGAGCGAAAGGCCAATGTGTGGTGCGTGACGGTCGGGTAATATCCTCTAAACGTGCGCGCGTGCGTGCTAGCCTCTGAACCCGTTGTGTGTAGGCAATAAAGGCTGTGCGCCCCTACCGACGTTCTCGCTACAATATTTCGGGATGTAGACCACCTGAACCCTGTTGACATAGTTCGAACTCAGTGAAATGTGATAGGAGCACGTTATTCAGGATGCTGTTGTCCTGGGCTCTTTTCGTTGCACACAGGGCTACTGAGTTTCTTGTAAGGTGCTCAGTAAAGTCAGTCCCAATTAAAATTCTGAGCAGCAACCATGAGATGAGCTACCGCCTCGATGAATCCGCCTTCAGACTTAGCACAGTCTCGATACTTCAGGAAGTGTGGAGTTCTTTTGAGATGAATCGAGAAACTCATCGACTCGGTGATTCGACTAGTGACGCATCTCAGGCGATTATAAAGATTGACAATAGTTCTCTCGACAATCCACTTGATAATACAGCCCTAATGTACTGTATGTGAACCTGAGCAGCACATATGATGGGTAGAACTCGATTCCGCTGCATACGGGAGACAAAAGCGGAACCGTCGCAACAGAAAGTTTTCCGTCTTTGTTCTATTTCGCTACACACACCCCGACGGACCGAGTACACTACGAGCCCACAGTGAAGACGCCATCGAAGGTATATTGAAGCGGAACAAAAGCGGAATTCACGAGATCGGACACAAGGAACGCTTCATGAATGTTCACACAAAACTGGATCATATGAAAGTGCTAGCGCAAACGACTGCAAACAAGGCAGCCACTTCGGACTCACTTTCATACGGGATAATGCAGCCGAGTTCTGCTTGCGATGATTATTGCAAGGTTATACCATAAAGGTAGCCTTCATAAATGAAGATTTATATGCAACTCCCTATTTGCTCCTGTATGCAAAGGCAAAGTAGTCCATAAACTCAAACCAAAACGGACTACTGAAGTGACTGGGAAAACCGGGAACTTTATGTCTCCTCCTGTAGAACAATTTAATAAGTTGATGTTACTGCAGCAAGTAAAAACAAAACCATTTAACAATTTTGAGAAACGACAAAGACTGTAGTTTTCAGTTGCACGTACAATGAACATACAGGCCAGTCCTGTCGATATTTTTGACATTTAACATTTAATCACCGAAGTCAGTAGAAGCCCTCTCAACACGTAGTTCAAATGTTGGTGGGGTATATCTCGAACAAAGTTCGACCGTCGGGATGATTCCTGGAATGGCCGTACTCAACTGCGCAAACTAAGCACAAATTAGCACTCAACGTTCTTTAACCTCACACTTTCAACAACTACGGTCGAATTTCTGCTGCCTAAAGCAGTGGTGAAGTAACAACTTCTGCCGTCTGGGTGGGGGGGGGGGCGGCGGCGGCGTAAAGGTTTCGCCCTGACTGAGGGAAAAAGAAGCGCGTGAAGGCCCCGCAATCGGCTCAGCGGAAAGTGCCCATTAGTTGTCAGTAGAATGTATGGCCGTTTGAGCACTGAACTAAATGTGGTGCAACTGGCCACAATAATACATGTAAGGGGATCGCTGCGAAGAACGTTTGCACAGGAATGACATTGACGCAAATGTATTGTTTGTCATACAGATTAACATTAGCATATTCAACCCTCAGCTTAGCTGGAAATTCTGCCCATTATATTTGGTGTCGAGCAGTCAACGGTACTAAAAATTCCGTCCGGCCACATGTCGCCTAGGGCGCACCACCCCCGTCCCTTGCTACGCCTGTGTCCAAAGGCTGTCCTACGAGAGCACTTCAACCAAAGCGGTGAACCTACACATGAAGGCCACTCTCAAAAAAGAGCAATTTGATCCAAAAACAGTCATTTTACACAGGAACTACCATCCCAACAGCATAGGATTCTAGCAGCAGATAAAATTATCACAGAAACAGTACTATTTCATTGGAAAATTCAGCAGATTTATGCGTGGTACATAGTGACCCTGCTTACCTGTAGATTGATTGAGTCGAATTCCAGATATTAATTTTGACGGCGCTAGAAATCAAAGGTTCCAACATGATCCAAGAATGTAAACAGCGTAGCAGCCTATTGCCGCCGAGTACATCGTATTTTTCAGCTGCTCTGCTGAGTAGCTAATTTCTCGATGTCAATGGCTCATTACTTTGGTTTGGATCGGAAGTTTGAGGGAAACGCGGTTACTTTGAGCGGTGATTGCATCGCATTTCTGCGATTCAACGGTAGTCTACCGGTTCACTTTGTGCCCCAGGGGAGAAGCCGTAAGACAAATGCATTGCTCCACTAAATTCTGCCGCTGGCTTACCAGGCTCGTGGATGATTACGCTTCGGCAGGTAGCAGCCTGGTTTATTCGACATGTTCAGAACCTATCGTTGATACATTATGCTGAGTAGGAGCGAAGTAGTTATCCTCTTTTAGAATGGGAGACGATGCAGTTTTTAAGCAGTTGGCCATGATTCTCCGCTGAAGAAGCTCAACGAGAATAATGCCGCATTTCTATCGGGACCACCGTGTCTAGATGGGATACTCAATATATACACACCATATTCGGGGGAGGACTGACATATCGAATGATCCGAAATAACACAAAAACCACACCGTAGTGTCAGCTGGGTGGTTCTGGTTTACCCATTCCAGCAAATATTTCGCCGGCAGTGTTCCAGGACGTGGTAGGTTCTCGTCTTGCAAGCGCTCTCTCTATAAAAAGCCAGCAATCTCCTTTAAACAACACTGTGACGTGCAGCTTGTGACTCGCCACCAATTAAAGTCACTGTGTAGGGCGGCGAAAGCCAGTGACTACTCGTGAACCGGAATGACAACAAAAACGGGATTGTAGAGAATTAACAACGGGCGCAATGGATGAGACGAGACAAGGATCTGCGAGCGTTGCGGATCGAGCCGACAGCGGATCACGGGCGGAAGCTGGTAACGAGCCTGGGCCCAGAACAATGGAGGAGGTATTTGTCGAGAACGCAATGAATCAGACAAATACGCCGCTAGCGAAGCCCACAGGAGTGAACGCGGGTCCAGTGATGCAACCACGAGAGAGCAAATCGCGAGCTTTCGAACGACTCATGGCCGACCAGAATCGGATGTAGCGAAGCGGAGATACGGGATGGAAGATGAAGGGGTAGTCTCGAAGCCCAACCTCGTAAGCACCTGGAATGGCCTGTCACACAAATGTTCATCCGCGTTGCGTCATGGGAAGGCAACATGGTCCAAATCTGTACGGGTTTGTGAGTTGTCAGTGGCATGTTCTTGTGGCAATACACCCTCTGCCCCCGCGCGTCGTTTTCGCTAAAATATTATTTCCCCAACAGAGCAATGGACTGTGAGCAAGATTTCTTGCTACCGCGACAGCAGAACACATCAGCCCAACAGGTCCTAATCCATACACACAAATTATTATGCTAATCATGGCCAACAATCTAGCAGCTAAACTCTAGAGATGGGACCACATTCCACAACCCGAACTAACTTTCATCCTTTGAATATCTGGATTATATTGTGAGAGCAATTTAAACCACTTGATTTCGCTTTTCATTCTCATGTTTGGCGTCTCCCGCAGAGAGGATGATGAGTCTGGTGCAAAATTAATCGATTTAGGTTAACTCATCATCATTATCATTATACACATCAGCTAGAGGTGGGAAAACACCTTCGCTATTGTGCCGCAATACATGAAAGAAATACATACATATATACATATAACACAATACACAAAGGAAAAATAGATACAACAGTTGCATGCCAGCTGAGCTACCAGTAACGGATAGGCATCGTTCCGGTAAGCTTCCAGCCAGCTACTAGGCAAAAAGAAATTTATTTATTTATTTATTATGTTTTACCCTAGGAAATGAGATCGTAGATGGAGGGGGAGGCTAAAAGGGATGGGGAGGGACAAAGAAACTCACAGCAGGAACGCCACTGAGGTCGGCTCCTTGCCATGTCAGCAAGTGTATCCAGCCAAACGTGTTCAACGTCTTTTGGACCCCAACCAGGGAGCCGTGAAGCTCCAACTGAGGCTAGCTCCGAAGTGATGGACTTCATTCCTCTGGACCAAGTCATCGCTTGGCCACCTCTCCTCTTCTTTCACCCACATCCCCGGTGAGCAAACAACGCACGTCGCGGGAGTCGGTGGGCGGGCATGCGTAACACGTGGCCGAGCCATCGGAGTCTGGTGCGGGAAATAACGGTGCTGAGCGGTTCAGATCCTTTTCCTGGGCCGTAAACGATGCGTCGAACACGCTCGTTACTCACTCGGTGTTCCCACCAGATGTGAGCCAAACTGCGAAGGCACCGATGGTCGAACGTAGCTAGCCTCTTCAAGTCCGCCGACCCTAAGGGCCAGGTTTCACAACCATTTAGGTTAACTGCGGACGTCCTGTCTTGAGATGCGGTAAAAGTGCGTAATGGCATAAGCCAAGGGAAAGCGAGCCTAAACTGACACACAAATGATGTTGTTGATTGAACGTCTCACCCAAGATGTACGTCGGGATCCTAACTACCGTTTTGACTACGGCCGCTAAACTGATGAGGGATAACCACATCGCAATAATGCGCCAGTGAAAAAATGTGGTTTATTGCCGACAGAAAGGAGAAATTCGGAGCAGAAACAAATAAGCAAAGCGGGTGTATGCGAGTGTGATGTTGGGCAACTAGGTTATTGTGTCCGGATTTAGACCAGACACATAGTGACAAAAGTCGAAATGACTGGCGAATGAGTGCACTGCGTAACACTGTCTGTGACCTACGCATCAATGCTTACGTATATTACAGTGTAAGCTGCTTCGAGAAGAGATGCTCATCAGACTTTTGTGATGTTAATGAACTATATATATATATATATATATATATATATATATATATATATATATATATATATATATATATATATATATATATATATATATATATATATATAGTGCAGTGTTTTCGGACGGGCAAGATCTAATTTCTATTTGCATCAGCTGCGGTCCTCGGGATCGAAAGACCAAGGTTCATTTCAATGGGAATCGCGGTCAGGATTGAGGTTGCGCGTCGCAATCCATCCATAAAACGTGTACTTCTAAATGACCCTTAACAAGGTAGAAGATTTGTAGGTCGGCGGGGCACATGACAGATGACAGTTAATTCGAAATCATCAGGCGCTCCACTGAGGCACCGGAGAGCCCATTGACAAACACCGGTGAACGAAATTCTACATATATCACTCCTTTATCCATCCAAATATGAGTTATACTTCGCAATCGTCCGTAGTCCAACACGGCCGGTCTCAGAATATCCACGGGGCGTGCAACTCTCTAGGCTAAATAGAACTTGAGTAATTTGTCAAGGAAAGACAGTCGTACAGTCCGTGTTTTCGAGAACGCAGCCACAGAATGATCCACTTCTTGTGCAGTAGCACTCAATCCGTCTGGACGCTGCAATATGCCCACCAAATCTATGCGTTTGACGGGTTGAGGTGGTTCCACTTTGTTAACGGCCTGTTGTCTGCAACGCTACCGTTGTGTGAATGGACCGCGACATGGTCTTCATTTGGACAGCGGCCTGCATCGACGTGAACGTTAGCAGGTTCGCAATTGAAGCAACTAAATGGTAGGTGTTGTTCTCTATTTTAATGTTTGTTTACAGTCTTTAGGCTGCGATAGTCTGTTTTGGGAGATCGATAATCCGTACGCAGGGTTTTTGTTTGTTATTTGACAAGCGTTACTCAGTGAGCAAATCTACCGATTGGCGGCTTGTTGGCAACGTTTGGCTTCGCCTTTGAACTTGTGTCTTTCACCCCGACCATCCAAGTTGTCAAGCTTTCGTTATTGACCTGCATATTTTCGGCGTTCCATTGAACTAGCCAGTTTTGCTGATAGCTTCCTTGTGCTCCGCACCGTAACAGGCCCTTTCTATTTACAACAAACACTGCTGAAGTCGTTTTACTGCTTTGTCCCGACATTTCACAAGCCAGATAGTTTAGTTTCCAATGCGGAAATGCACCAGATGATCGTTTCGCATTATTGCGGTAATTCAGTGTTCCTCATTCAGGGAACCGAACCCATGACCGCCAGCAGAATACTCAATGGCCACGAAGTTGTCGTACCCCGAAGCCAGAGCGAGAGTGGGACACTAACACCGTGGCTTCCGAAGCGAAGCAACAGCATTACATCAGAACGGCCGCAAGCGATTAGAGGCGTTCAAAACTTTGTACACAATCGTGAACTCGAATTCGAATAGTGGAGATTGAAGGTACCCCGACTAAGGTCAGCATTGCAAGGGTTCCAGGGGAATAGCGAGCGAACATCAAGGGATTATCGGTTGGCCGAGGTCTTGACACCACCGACTACGTTCAATAACGTGGACACAGCATCAGGCGACAATGTATCCCAACCGCTCAGTAACATCGCATGCCCAGTCTTAAGGGGCCGAGTGGATATCATCATGATGGTGCAACAGGTACACCAAAAGCTACTTAAACGTCAGTGGATCACATGAATATCTGTACGCGGTGATTATAGTTTCCTACGAGGTGGAGAGAAGTTCATTGACAATAGATCTACAGGCTGGAAGGCCGGAATCGTCGCCGCCGTACGCGTCCGCCACTCACCAACCAAGAAAATACGATGCAAAGAGGCTAGGTGGTGAGATTGTGAACCAGCTCCGTTTCCCAAATGAAGTCGATTGTCGGCGCGCTATTCGGATAAACCGAGAGGCACAATGGTCGGGCAAGATGTAATGCACTGCGACCGCGTGGGAAATCGCTGATCGATCATTGATGAATACACCATCGATTGTATGTCCGCTACACGTAGGTGAGTCGTGGCAGGCTCCAAGTTGGTAGAGCGACTTGGTAGAAAGACAATGGAACTGCGTAAAATCCCGTTGGCGAACAACCTGAGTAGTTTCCAGTAGATCGAATCAGCACCCCAATAGACTCGGGTTCGAACCCCGATACAGCCTAGAAAGACTGGATCTAATGTCTAAAGTCGACAATTGCGTGACGGCAACAGCCATAACTGAAGCGTAGAAAGGTATAAGTGATCCCTTTTATACGGACACATTAAATTGATTGCACGATCGCGTGCAAAACCAGTCGGCCAGTGGTAGAATTTCCTAATGGACCAGTGGTCCTCATGTTTACCGCCACAACAGCAAAACGAGATGAACTTGGAATAACCTTCGTTACTATCGCCTGGGTTGTGTAGTAACCAGTGTACCTCATATTGGATGGTAAGAGCACTGTCTGTAAGCGGAGCGATAGAACAGTGAGAGGGGTGGATTGACACATCGATAAGCAGCTCCAACAGCACACACCCCATGACTTCAGTCATACAACTGTACTGGCGAAGCATTAGACACGGCGGTTTGGAATGGCCCACGTTGGACCACAGGAAGAGTAAGCCTTGAAAACGAGGTCAATACACAATGTGATGTGACGGTCGCTAACGTGCAACACTCAGTCACCCGCAACTTGTGTAGGTTAGGGCACAGTCATTCTGAATCACCGAAACGATTGTGCACTTACAAAGCGGGGCATAAAATGCTCAGTGTGTAGAAACCTGAAGGACGAGGGGGGCCTGATCGCTACCAAGTTGTAACGAGATATCAGAGATTGTGTGATTAAAAGACACGACGAGAAGTTCGGGTAGAAGTTCAGTGACCCTGAGATGCACTCACAACCGCTGGTTGAGCAAGCGCTCAACTCGTGAGCGCACGCATGCACGTAAACACGAACCCACGAAAACGGCAACATGCTTTTGGCTTGATAGCGATATCCGGCGTGGAGCTTAAGCTTCGTTAATCTTGGTGGAATGTTGCCAATGCAAATGAATGTAACGACAATTTGCGGCTGAGTGAACTATTGGCGTTCGGTACTGCACCGTCACGAGCTGATGGTTAGGCACATGAAGGCAGGAGCGCTGAGAACAAATGGGAATGTTGGGCATTCGGGTAGGAAGACCGCATTATTCCACTGGAAAACGGTGAGCTACCTTGCCGGCGGTTCCAGTCACCTGAGGCGACTAGGTTGTGAAGATTAAACTTAGGAACTGCACTGTCAGATGAGCTCAGTTCCGAAACTCCCCAGTTCGGGTAGGGTCCTAGTGATCGAGATCGTAGAGGTTTGCATCAAAGCAAACTGTAGCTTCAATCGAGATTGCGTGTAGGAATATAAACACACCACCGGTACTCCAAGACACGACAACGCAGTTTGTTCTACTTCAACTGCTGATTCACTGGGTCGTTAAAACACCCCAGGATGGCGGGGAAATCCAGCCTCAGCGCGAACCATGAGGATATATGCATGTTCGGATCATATGGAAATGGGGACATTCGCGAGAACTATGAAGAAACGTACCAAAGCATAGTTGGTGGGGTGCTGCAATGTCAGTACGACGATAATGGAGAAGGAGCAAGACGGCTAGTGGGTTGAGTGTTTCACAACTTGTTTGTCATTGAGTGGGGTTCTGCACCATATCCGATAGCGTTGTCAACCGGATGTGCTCGTGGTTCATGGATCCCCACGCAATGAGTAAGGAACGCCCTACAGCATCTGACTTCGATGTTTACACCTGGACCCACTAAGCCCAAGCTGAGTGTCGACCACCTCTCCGTCGCATCTAATCAATACCGATGCACGCAAAGAGGCGGTGGTGGGGCAATGCACTTGCAAAAGTGGATGATAGAAGCATGGCCTATTTCGCGACGCCACCGCTCAGTGTATCCAGTGTTGCCACAAAAAAGATACACCTCACCAGTTCCACCGAACAACTAAAATCCGTGTGCTGATCCGTGTGGAGTCAGTTGAGTTGTTTCGCAGTTCCAAATAAATGGAACTGGAAGAACAGACGTATAAAGTGGAGAGCTTCGGACAGAATAGTTAGGAATCGGGTTGTTGAAAGAAGCAACTAATCGAGCTTGCGTTGATGAAATATTGTTTGAGCCCACTGCGCAAATTTACGCATTTGCGTGCAACTCAATGTGAAATTCAGCGCAAATCTACGTTCGCTCAATAGTTAGGCCCACCTCAAGGTGTGAACACGTTCGAATATCATTGATTTGTACTATCCATCTGTATTCCCTTGCTTCCTATACATCACAAATGCATACTGAAACAGTGATATACTACGTACGATTCCTGACCCGTGTTTGGTGGTAACAGCGTATTAGCAACGGTGAATTCAGAAGTCGTGTCACATGGAATGCGAGTATTCCCTTCAACAAGCTGGCTTTACTGTGTCAGTTAAGATGGCTCGGTAACGTTCAGCTTATGTCCAATCGAGCCCTGGTCGCTCATGCAGAATTAGACTTGAAGAGACCATGCGGTGGACAACCAACTAACAAAAAATTATGTATGAAAAATGGCAAAACGTTTTCTATTCTTCTTGCGGCATAATGGCTGATGTGTTGCTCCTCAATTGTTAATGTGCCATAATTATACTGATGCGGCGATTCAGCCTGTCATCCGCTGAGCTCCATGATTTTGTTGGGCTCTATGTCTCTTTATTAGACTGTTGATACTATGGATACGTCTGGTGTTCTCACTATTCGGGGGGTGGGGTGGAGGAATTAGAGAGCGATGCAATATAACTGGCGTCGGGCGTGTTGTAGCACAATGATCATCTCATTTGAACAGATGCACACCCTTCGCCAACGCCAGCAGAAACACTTTGAACAGGCGCAGCGGCAGTTGATTGAGTTGCTGTCACATCTGGTTGAATTGGAACCGGAATCACCGCGAACATCGCAGGGGATTACAGCTGTGTCATAGGCTGGTCAACTGTGAAACACGTTAACTTCATGGTTGTCAAATCGGATTTAGTCGCAGAACCCCAAGTCTGTCGAGTCCGAGATGTGAATGCACCTGGAAATCCCCGACTGCCTGTTGAAACTGTTGTCAGCAGCATTTCAAAAGTGACTGCGTGTACGAGAAGTGCTATTTTCATAAATCTAATCCTTTTGGTCATAAAGCAACGTCCTACCAAGCACCGCAAACTTCCTACGCGTCTTTACCTTAATATTGCGAGCAAGTTCAAAACTCAAAAAGCATCAGATGTTGAGACACAACGAGAAAGACGATCCCTGCAACATTCCGCAGGGAATTTCATGACAAGAGGAAATACTCGACATAGAAGCGTAACTATATTCCGGTGTTGTTGAATCCAGACGCGGTGTCTGATATCACGAATATTTCTTGATCTACATGGGCAAAACGTGGCAAAACGTTAGTCAAACCTATAAACCTGCAAAATGCATAAGGAGGAGCGATACATTTACACGGTGAACTCGTCTGTGAGTGTAAACTCAGGGACGTATAATCCACAGCCTCCTTTACCAACGTTCGGCTGTTCGAAATGGATGGGATTGAGAAATTACGCATAGTTATCGGATGCTGAATCTTGTGCGTTCTGAAACGCTGGCCATTTTGATCTAAATGCTCATCTGTTCACAGCCGTAGCCTAAGCCCGATAGGCCACCGTAGTGGATACAACTGGATCCAGGTGGGTCGAAGTGCATCCCCTAATCGGTAGAGCAACACGGTCAACAAGTGCTGGAGAAATGAATCAATCCTGTCTGCTTTGATCGAACGCTGTCCAAACCGTATGCACAAAGAAGAAAGTCATCAGCAGTAAGCCGCTACGTTGTCGCGCAACCACAAACGGTCGCCCCTCGGCTTGGGATACTGGGAAGGTCGCCCGGTACGCGCGTCACACTATAAGGTAGGCTTGTGATCATTCAGAATACGGGCCGGCATTGTACTCAGTCAGATAACCACTGCAGACCTACGTACGTTGACCTCTTAAGTTCAGGTCAAGAAGTGAACACGTACAAATTTCATTGCTTTATACAACTGATGTAACACTTTACTCCCAAGAAAACATTATTGCCTATTGGGACCCGCAGTCACGGGCGGTACAAAAAGGAAATGGGGAACCATTATTACATGACTGAGTCACATCAGCTAGAACATCCAAACAAACTCGTTCTTTTTTCCACTTTGCTGTATCATACCATCGGCTGGACCAGATGTGGCTTCTGCGCTCGTATATGTACTGCGCTTGTCAATAATTCACATCGAGTTTCCCGGTTAAGGACGAATGTGAGTGAATCGAACCCTGAATGGGGCAGTTGGCAACCCCAGCTGACGAACCACACTATCACACAGCTGGTGCATCAACCAGCCGGCTAGGGGCCAAAGGAATTACGCGCCTTAATTTGCAGTGCGGGGGTTACCGGTTCAAATCCACGTAGGTGCAGGCAACCTCGCCGTATACAGAGCCCACGCGCAGCCGGTGGCTGATACATGGCAGTGAAGCGTCACTGACGCCGGTGGTCAGACGCACGATCAGTCCATTGATGTCGTCCCTCGGTCAGTTATACTGAATACGCAGTGCCCACTAGTAACCAAGTTAAAATGTTGCGCAGTGTCCACTGACACTGTGTGGGAAGGCTCGTATTCATGAACGTTTGCATCGAGGGTAAGCAAGATGCACAACGCCTGTTAATTTTGAGGAAGCAAGATAAACGTCACGACAGGTAAACGTTATACAACCGTGTGGAAGGTAAATGAATCCAATCCAAACTGCGAAAGA